>CM049417.1:10967500-11172500 GCA_026929865.2 Hyperoplus lanceolatus | reverse complement strand
CATCCACACTCACACCTCTCTCTATTTTTTTCCCTTTCTCACTCAATCATTCTTTTTCTCTCTATGCCAAGGCTGAGGGGTTTTCAGCTTCTCACTCTATTATTCAATGTTCTGTGCAGTGCTCTTACTGCAGCATCCCAACTTTCACAAAGTAAGTGAAGGCTCTAACTCTCCCATCTCCGATATGTAGGCCTATGCATACTCTGGTATATTAGTTGCTGACTACATACAGAATTCAGCCAACACATACTCATTATTTTGCCATGCATACAAATATGGCCAAGCCCCGCAAGACAAATTATGTATAACCGTATTCCTCCAAAATGCAGCACAGATTGCATAACTTACTTATTCGTTTACAGGCATTCATGCACACAACAAAGTCAAAGTAATCCCAGCTATCAGGCACATTTGAGAGGCCAACTTTCCCAAAGTGCTGATACAAAGTTAGCCAGCTTAAAGCAAGACGATGTAATTTTAGAGTGAACGCGCCCTCACTATATTCAATACACTGCTGCAACAACCTCATTTGGTCTGGAAATGAAGGTATTGCTGTACAACAACATTACTGACTCAATGTTCCACTGGATGGCTCTGTAATGGCTTTTAATTTAAAGTGGAGTTCTTGAGTTGAGCCAGAGATAATGGGAAAAAGCTGTATCTATTGTGTGAGACCACAGTGGCCACTGGTCACCAAAAGTTGCATTAGTTTGCTTCAAATATAATTTAAAACCAACAGCTTTCAACATTTAACTTTTGACCATCCCTGTATAACACTATCTTAAATGAAATATGTACTTCTGATGTGTTTTTTCAACATACAAAGTTCAATAACGAGATGAAAAATATTGCGTCCCGTAACACAATGTGATGTAACTTATGTTTGCTATAAATCACAATTGACATTTGACAGCATATCAGAAGAACCCCCATGATTTTAATGAAGCATAATGGGATTCAACACACCACAAAGTCTCGTCCTGATAATCTCTGCGCTCTAACAGCCCCTCACAAAAGCTCAACAACAATAGTAACACCCCACATTTGTTTCCACTGATTGCTCTCTCTCTCTCTCTTTCACTGGCTTTTTTGGCCCCGAATGTGAATTTGGCCATTTCCCATCTGCTAATACTGCAGCCAGCTGTGACGGGGGCCAGTAGCTGCAAGGGATCATGGGTAAAGGTCCCCCTGTCCTCAACCCCCTGATTGGACCGATCTTCCATCAACCCCTGGCTCTCTCTCCGTGTATAGGACATGTCACTGTTCCGCCCCCCGCGCCAAATTCAGTTCATGGATCAGCTCTCTTTCCTTGGACACACTCCCCCCTCTCCTGTCTCCTGTATGGAAGCTCTCTGGATCACAAACCATCAGTAGAATTGTGGGGGGTGCTCTGCTCTCCAAATGCCACCTCTCTGGCACTGGGAAGGCCTGGCTGGAATTACTGCTCCCTGCTCCATGGACTTCAAATCAGGGTATAAGGGTCTAAATTGCATCCACTAAAACAATGATACCTCTTTTTAAATCGTGTGCTTGACTAAATCAGCTGGCAGATTGCTACTCATGCATGGAACAGCAATGTATTTTTATCCCGTAACAAACAAGTTCTTATTATTTTTTAAAAAAAAAAAGCTATAGTGCGTAGCTTCTGTGGCCCCCCCTCGAGGAATTCTGAGTATTACAACAACACTGAGGGCGCATCTACATGAGGTAAGATTTCAGTGATCACGCATGGATTTTATAACTTCTGTTTTCACCCCATTATTGTAGTTTAAAGCGTAACAACATGTGATAACCACTCGTACCTGCACACACAGATAATTAAAGGCATGAACTAAGCCAATCAGAACAATAACTTGGGCCCAGAGCTTTCCTTCATAAGTTCATATTGATATAATGGTCCCAACACACATATCTTAACATCATCAACAGGATAATTGCCATTGTTCCATGGTAATTATCCGTGCCTTGTTATTAAAAGGCTCATTGTTCTGATGATAGCAAGCTCATAAACATAGCAGCAATACAACTTTATGGAGAGCGCTCTGTGACCATCACATTAAAGTGTTACTGTTGATGGAGCCATTGCCAATTCTATTCAGTAAACAAGAGTTGGTCCACTGTGGTGTGACTCTGTACGTGTGTGTGTGTGTGTGTGTGTGTGTGTGTGTGTGTGTGTGTGTGTGTGTGTGTGTGTGTGTGTGTGTGTGTGTGTGTGTCTGGTCACTTAGTGTGTAGCCCATTCGGTGGCAGTGCAACTTGCTGTGAACGCAACACTGAAATATTATCATCTCGCTGTGACGAATGTGTTAGCAGTTGCTCATTTACATGTACAGCAGCCACGGAGCAACATTAGCATTCACGTTGCGATTGTGTTTCTGGCCAACCAATGTATCAACGTCCAATTGTCTTCCCTTTGTTTTTTATCTTTGTTTTGTTTCACTGTCTTTAGCTGCTAACTGTCCCCACTATGAACAGCAGAGAGTGTACGGGGAGTTCATTTTGGGGGCACGCATTTCCACAAAATCAAACAGGCAAACATGCAAATAACTGCGTGATGTCATCCACTTGCGTCATGCATACTTGAGGATTTGCATCTTTATATACTAAATCTGAAGCTAAAGATTCCATGGATTTTAAAGTCACATGCATCCGGATTTATTTGCTACTGTTTCCATTGCACCATTTTTTCAAAATTTCCTGCACTTTCCCCCGGGTTTTTTTTTTGTATGGAAATTGCAATGCCCAAAACCCTTAACTTTCACTTCAACTCTCTACCGGAATATTCATGTGCCCACAGGTTGGGATTAGGATTACAACAAGAAGGAGCCGTCTTGAGAAAGCTTCAGGTTGTGACTGCTGCTTGGTGGTGAGCTGTCACGTTCCAGATTCAGTATTATGTAGGAAAGGCCTGTCCAAACATATTGGCATGCTTTTATTAGACTAAAACAAACAACCAGCCTCTATCTCCGGTACACACACACACACACACACACACACACACACACACCACCTGTCACCTGTTGTAGCAGTTTGCTGTTTTTGGCAGGGTAAAAATACCAAGTTGGTAAAGGACCTGTGTGTGTGTGTGTGTGTGTGTGTGTGTGTGTGTGTGTGTGTGTGTGTGTGTGTGTGTGTGTGTGTGTGTGTGTGTGTGTGTGTGTGTGTGTGTGTGTGTGTGTGTGTGTGTTTTTCTTTCCTCAGCTGAGAATGTAAAGAACAAACCTCCTTGCAAGAGTCCTAGTTCCCATGCACAGAGTGGACCGCCCCTATCTTGTTATTTGTGTGTTTGTGTACTTCCATATAACTTCTCCTGAAGCCACCGTTGATCTTGTAAAACAGGTTTTTTCACAGATGGAGCCAGGAAAGTTTGGCTTTTGCACTGACACGCCAATGCTCCCATGTGGTTTCTCTTTGAACCGCAAAAACCCCAGGATTTAACTATTTGATTGAGGGGAACCTTTTTTTGGACAGGGATAAAACAGTCAAAGCAATCGGAACAGAGGGATGGACAGTAGAAAAATGAAGCACCTAATGACTACATGTGTAGGTTATCATAACTGTGGGGTGTTGACAAGGCAATTTCCCCCCTTCTCTTCATCTGCAACACTATGACATGTCGTTCTATTAAAGTGCAATTAACATTTCACATGTCCGAAATCCCCCCCGCCCCCTCCCACACACACACTCACTAGCCTTTTATTTATTTCTATTTCTTTATCTCTGTCAGCTTGTTCTTTCATTTATCTCCACAGTAGCACAGTATAATGCTAAAATAGCCTGAAGTCAAAACATCAATAAACACATTGAATAATGAATCATTCTTCTCTTACTCTTCCCCTCTTGTCACTACCTGAACTGTATAATCATTTCTCTGTCAGCCCTCTGCTTTTCAATGTAGTTTTTTACATTATTTTTCTTTTCGTCTTTTGCGACATAATTTTTTCTGTTGTTTTGTAAAAACCTGTGTTTGGGCTGGTCTATACAGTGGATTTGGTTCCTGTACTGTTTGTGCATCCTCCAGTAGGGCAAGTCAACAACTGAAAGCATGTAAAATGCCACATCTTAAGGAATCAAACTTTTCCAAAATACAGTCATCAAGGGTGAGCCACTTATGCCAGACACAGCATAACCCAATACACTTACACTTGCTAATGCTACTACTGCTAACGATTGCTATTTAGCACACAGAGCAAAGTGGAAGAGGTCAATGGGAATGTCATTCTGCTGGTCACCTGCTGATGGCACCATGAGGAGATCACCAAAACACCAGTCATGTTAAATGTGCTCATGTTTTGCTCAAAGCTTTTGAATACTGCTGTATTCCAGTGAAGTGGTAATGCTTTCTTCCTATTCATTTCAGTATGTGCATGCAAATACTACAATGCCAAGTCCATCCACTTCAGATGTATTTTTACAAGAGTACTAGTACCTCAAGTTCTACAAGTTATGTATTGTGTGTGTGTGTGTGTGTGTGTGTGTGTGTGTGTGTGTGTGTGTGTGTGTGTGTGTGTGTGTGTGTGTGTGTGTGTGTGTGTGTGTGCGTATGAATGTGCAAGTTAATGAATGTGGGTGTGGGTGTGTGTGTGTGTGTGTGTGTGTGTGTGTGTGTGTGGGTGTGTGTGTGTGTGCGTGGCTGCTTGTGTGAGTGTGTGAGGAAGGCATAGAAGCAGGTGTATCTCCAGTTGTGCACTCTTTGCCAGCTATAGTATCCAGTAGGTATATGTACACTGTATGCTTTCACAGTTTAGTGCAGGAGCAAACCCAGCTGTCCTTCAGCTGTGTGCGGCTGTAGAAGCGTGCTCCTCTTCGCAGGAGGTTTTTAGTAGGAAACGTCTTCCAGATGGCCTGGCCCCCGTCGGCCGCGGTGTGAAAACGTTCCCACTCCCACGCATGTACACGGACGCATGCCAAAAACTTAGGCTTAACATGTGCACGACATATCTACGCTGTGGCCTGTGCACTAAAGGGATACACACAAACACACACACACACACACACACACACACACGCGCGCGCACACACACAAGCGGAATGGCATCATGTTCTATACGGGGCCACATGCTCGCACAGTTGTCTCATTTTCCAGTTGATTTCAGGTCCAATCAGATAGTAAGCTGAGTATCCTGCACCTCTCCATCCACCTCCAGCTAACATTGTACAATCACTGTGTAATTGGACAATGTTCTTGTTATTGTTAACCGTCGCTGACCTCTACAACTGTAAAATGATATTCTGTAATTATTTTTCTTTTTAGTTGTGGATCCTTTCGACGCATACTAACAGTGCCGTGGCCAGTATGTCTGTATCTAATACAAGTAAGTGCAGGTTGAAAATAGTGTGAGGTAAGAATGTATCTGCCTTGACAAGTGGTTTAATCTTGTAATCTTAGCCCCAATAGCCAACCTGCACTCTGTATGCTGCAGGGACAGTTGGAGGCCGTCGCCTGGGATACCACTGACATACTTGGTAACTTCATGTCCTCTGACCATTCTTTTCACAGCAGCCGCTTACATACAATTCACTTGAAATGTGAACGGAAGTGAATGCCTATATCTATTGACAACTGACTGAAAAAAACTAAATTGAAAGCCTCAAAGTCAGCAGTAGAAGGAATGCAACACTTTTCCTTCGGTATTAACTTTCTTTGGAAGTAGTTCTTTAAAAAGGACAACAAGGTCTTGCCTTGTGTACAGCCAAGATCTAGTTACCACATGAATTGAATGCGTGTTCGCCACTGGAAGCTGACTCACGATTTGCACCGGACGTGGGAAGGAGAGGGGAAGGAGAGGTGAAAGAGTGAGAAGTCTTATTGAATAAAAAGACAGCAGCTTGACAGTGAAAGTTACACAAGCTGACACATCTATAGCCGGTTGACTTTCTTGCTCATGTTATTAGCCATTGTAGGTAACACAAATGGGAGCAAAGGGGCAATGGAGACATGCCCATGATCTTCTGCTCGGCCCATAAACAATTCATGGGGGGCAACACAAGTTTGTTAACGTTGCCATACTGAGAAACGCAGAGAGTGTTTTGTGGGCTACATCAACTTTGTGACAACTCAATGGCTGGAATGTTACAGACCTTCATTTATATGAAAAAGGTACGCACTATAGCTTTAACGCCCTTTTTGAAACTATTCTACCAACACTAAGGTACCTTACGACCCTGGAGAACTGTTTATGGTTGTGTATTGTAGCACTTGTGTTCTGAGCAAAGACTCACTGCCTGCCATCTTAGCAAGCAGATCTCTCTCTCTCTCTCTCTCTCTCTCTCTCTCTCTCTCTCTCTCTCTCATTATGAGATTGTGTAGGAGGGGAGGGAACTAAGGGAAGACGATGCTCTAGCCTCGCTTAAGTATTTGCAGCACTCCGACCATCTGGACCGAGGGAGATGTACCGAGAGAAGAAGTAGAAAAAAATAGAGAGAGATAGAGAAAAACAACAAGAAGATGGATAGAATTAACCCGAGAGCGAAAAAAAATTACTGGAAGTGAGGAGAGGATGAGGTGAAGAGGATAAAGGAGAGAGGAAATTGAAACATGTTGCCTTGGTTAAGCACCAAAGTGTGTGTTTTGTACTTTGTGGCTAATTCTCCTGGTTTAGTTTGGGGGGAAATGTGATCTGGACCCCGGGGAGGGCTAATCATCAACACATTTGTAATGGGGGCATAACTGTGCAAGCGTGTGTGTTTTAGTGTGTGTGTGTGTGTGTGTGTGTGTGTATGTCTGAAACAAAAGGATTAGGGAGGTGGAGTATAGTGAGCTCTAGCTGCCGTGCTATACCCTGCAGCCAGAGAGGCTCAGAGCAACAGCTTCAAAACATTGAGACAAATTGAAACAAAGATGGGTGTTTCTCTCTCTCTCTCTGTCTCTCCATGTCTCTCTCTATGTGTCTGTCTCTCTCTCTCTCTGTGTTCTCTGCACTTGTTTCTTTAAGTCTCCTGTACTGATTTGTCACAAGCACAACAATTACAGCAGCAGTCATTGGCAATTAAATTCTTAGGCCTCAGGCTCCTCTCAACAGTGCAATATAGAAGAAGAAGAAAAACACAAGTGAAGAGAGCAACACCTGAGACACAAATAAACACAAAAGTAGTGCAAGGACAACGTGCAGATAAAAGTGTAGAGATAAGGTACATAGATATAAAGTTAACATTTGAATAGTATAGACCTGTATCAGTTAAGTGGTTTATGCCATTTGTGTATGCAGGAAGCCAATAGGTCTATTCTTGTTGTGATAGCTCGAGGTTGGACCTAAAAGCAGAACGGACACCAGGTAGTCAGTTTAGAACAAAGTTTATTTAGGCAGGCAGGCAGGACACTGGACGGCTGAATGGCGTGGCGAGCAGAGGCAAGTGGATATCCGGAAACCCGCAGGCAGGCGAGCAGGTAAGGTGAACCGCGGAGGCAACTGGCACGGAAGGAAAAAGGAGCAGAGTTAGAACTCACTCCAACTGGAGACACAAAGAAAACAACAAACTAAGATATCCTTGATCTCGGGTTAGTTACCGCTCTGGTACGTAGTATACTCTGGCGCTGAATGACTGGAGTCCACAGGTTTAAATAGGGAGCCCTGATTAGCCCAACGATCCACACCTGGAAACAGCCTGCCCTGATTAGCCCAATGATCCACACCTGGAACAGCCTGCCCTGGAGTGCCACCACGCCCACATGCCAACAGGGAGGCCGACACATGGAACCACAAAACAAAGGAGAGACAGACGAGGGAAAACACACATAGGGGAAGGAGAGACTGCCGAGCCGTGAGTCATGACAGTCCCCCCCCCCCTCAACGACCGCCTCCAGGTGGTTTACCAGGCTTATCTGGGTACCTGGCATAGAACTCCCGGAGGAGTGCGGGGTCCAAGATGAGGACCCTGGCGATCCAGCTCCTCTCCTCTGGACAATAACCCTCCCAGTCCACCAAGTACTGGAAGCCCCTCCCTCTGCGCCGAACGTCCATCACCCGGCTGACCGTGAAGGCCGGGTGACAATCAATGAGACGGGGGGGTGGTGGGGCGACGGTAGGAGGGCACAACTCACTAGCGGTGACTGGCTTCAGCTGAGAGACGTGAAAAGTAGGGTGTATCCTGAGAGACTGGGGAAGCTTAAGGCGAATGGCAGCAGGATTAATGACCCTATCGACCTCAAATGGCCCAATGTACCGGGGAGAAAGCTTTTTGGACTCGACGCTAAGGGGAATGTCCCTGGAGCTAAGCCAAACCCTTTGGCCAGGTACGTACACGGGAGCAGGGATCCGCTGCCGATCAGCCAACCTCTGGTTCTGTTCCCTAGTACGCAGGAGGGCCGCTCTGGAATCCCTCCAGATCCTATGCACATTGTGCTAAACAGAAGGCACGGCGATCTCGATCTCCTGAGAGGGAAAGAGAGGAGGTAAGTAGCCCAGAGACGCTTCAAAAGGTGGCATACCTGTAGCTGCCGACGTCAGGGAGTTGTGAGAATATTCAACCCAGGTGAGATGTGAACTCCACGAAGCTGGGTTGTGAGCGCAGTTGCATCTTAGAACCGTCTCCAGGTCCTGATTAGCCCTCTCGGTCTGGCCATTGGACTGAGGGTGATGGCCGGAGGAAAGGCTGAAGGAGGCCCCCAACGCCTGGCAAAACGCTTTCCAAACTTGAGAGGTGAACTGAGGCCCTCGATCCGAGACAATGTCCAGGGGAATCCCATGGATCCAAAACACATGGTTAACCACCAGCTCAGCAGTCTCTGCCGCCGAGGGCAGTTTGGGAAGGGCCACGAAATACACCGCCTTGGAAAAATGGTCCACAATGGTTAGTATGCAGTGTTTCCCCCACGTTCACACAGCAGCGGCGCGCCACCGCTGCTATATTTTCTCCGCCGCTGCTATTAAAATCCTCCTCCTCCTCATTATTCTACTTTTTTTTCTTTCTTTTTTTTCTGGTACGTAGCTCATTTTAGAAACGGGGCAATGCCTAACATAAACGCTGACCGTGCGTCGGAGGTGAATTTAACTTACTCGGCGGAAAACAGAAACTAACGGAGGGGAGCGGCTCACTGTAGAGTCCCTTTAAGGCCAGGACACACCAGCCCGATAATCGCCGTCGTCAAAAAAAAAGACGAATCTGTTTGGTGTGTGCCGTGACGTCGGCCGACGTAGAGGTCGTCGGGCTTGTTTTGAGCCTGTCGGCCGCCGATTGAACATATTCAATCGGCGGCCGACCGTCTTTCATTTGGAGCAATTTGATTGGTGGAGGGCTAGCGAATCAGTGAAGCCCGGAAGTGAGGCGGGTAGCACAAACAGCTAACAACAGCTAGCCATCGTTTTAATGTGTTTGTTCGTTTCGTTTTGAGAGTACTCACATGCATCAACCCTTGTTGACTGCTCGACACCATGCTCGACACTCTCTGCTAAAAATTGTGCTCTTATGGTCCATAAATATAAATACGTATTTCTATCTATGTTTATGCTCTAGAGAGATGTCCAATCATTTCCGGCTTTCGTATTTTTTCGGGCCACAATACAGATTAGCGCCGCCTGCTGTTGTGGAGACATTACGTCCCGCGAGCGTACGGAAAATAAACAGTCGTCTCGGTGTGTTCTTTAGCAGCGACGGGAAGCTGGAGCTTCCTGAAACGGCCGACTCCATTTTTTTTGACGACGGCGATTATCGGGCTGGTGTGTCCTGGCCTTTAGTCGCGCCGTCAGTTTTCCGTCAGGGCTCTGTGTATCCGGGCTCGAGACATAAACATATCGCGGAACATTCACTAACGAAACAGTTAGTGGCTGAGCGAAGAATGTGGACTACTGTAGGCTACTGGTGCAAATTCCACAACTCATTACTTGTGTTACAGTTTAGTACAATATGTATTAATTTATATTTGGCTGCTCCACCAGGACAGGATAGTTAAGTTTCAGTTTCGTTTTTCATCTCCGTGTCGGACAGCTGTTCGCTCAGCGGATGGGCTCGAGCCTCACGGAGCAGACAGCGGGAGCCAGTCTAAAAGTCAGCGATGATCACTCTCACAAATCAACAAGCTAAATTAAAAAATAAAGCTATCTCTTCCTCCCTCTGTCTGTCTGTATAGGGCCTATATTTCTCTCTCCACTGCACACTTAGTCACTACCACTAGTTTTAAGGAAGCAGAAGGAGGATTATACCCTCATTTTGCACTTTATTATTTTTAAATATTAGAAGATTGCAGGCAAGTAAAATACCACCAGCCACTACATTCTCAATGATAGAATAATTACCTTTTTTTCTTACAGATTAAATCAAATATTTGAACAATACAGGAGAATAAATATTTGAAAGCAATACAGAATGCATAATATTACTGCATTGTATTGTATTCTATTTTTGTCACCAGGAACCAACATTTTGTCAATTAGCCTACTTTACATATATTTGGTGCATACAAATTCACCAGAATGCAGGAAATTAAGTGCTCAAAAATGTATGGGGGGACACCCCCAGACCCCCACATTAAAATATGTCCCAAACCAAGGTTTAATCACAACCTATACCCTTGAAATTCATGAATAGTTTTGTTTTATTTGTATCTATAGGCCTTAGTATAAGGATACTTTGTAATTTTTATCACATTATTTTAAATTAAAGTCTTAGGTCCTGCTTATCAATTGCTCAGAATAACCAGTAGGCCTACTTCTGTGTTGGACATTACTGAACCTCTTCCCATTTACAGCACCCAATGTCCCTGTCTAGTTCCATGTCCCCAAAAAATCAAATAAAGAAAAACCCCCCCTGATTTACCGAGTCGTCTAGAGGGGTCGGGTGTTTGTCACCTTTTTCACCTCTTATGAGTTTGCAGGTCTGGTTTAAGCATTAAGCAAGAACTGTAAATAAATTGTGCAGATAATTTTCTGTGTTGTGGCATTTTGTGTTTAAATATTCATTTCTATACAAAAATGTCAAAATCTGTAAGTAAAGACACAAAAGGCAAAGTTGCAACACCAATAATCCATCTATCTGAATAGTAATTAGTGTCATGGTTCGTCTTGTCCTGTCTTGGTTTTTGTGGTTTCCTGTTTTATTTTGGTATCTCTGTCTTGTTTCCTCCCCATTTCCTTTCTAGCTTCCCTCTTGTTGATTGCTGTTCCCTTCCCTGATGTGTTTCACCTGTGTCTCGTTATGTCTTGTATATATACTCCTTGTGTTCCTTTGTTCCTTGTCTGTACATTATGGTTTGTCATGTCAGTGTCGGTGAGTCTTTGTCCTGTGTGTTCTCTCTGTTCCCTGTGTTACTTTTGTTCCTGAACTTTTTGCCTGTTGGCCTTTTTTGCTACCTTTTTGAGCTTAATAAATTATTCTTTGCTACGACGTCTTGCATTTGGGTCCTGCTTGCCTGCCTGTCTGCCACCACCGTAACAATTAGTGCATATTCTCCTCTCAAAGTGCACTAGATCAATGCATTCAAATGTAAAGGGTACAAAAAAGAATTTGCCCGGGGGAGCATGCCCCCGGACCCCACTAGGACGTTCGGGGACCACGCCACCGCTGCTGAAAAAAATCCTGCGGGAAACACTGGTATGGTGTCGTTACCTTCAGATGGTGGTAACCCAGTTACAAAGTCCAGAGCTATGTGCGACCACGGGCGACCAGGCACAGGGAGCGGATGCAGGAGCCCGGCTGGAGGGCGATGAGTCGACTTGCCACGAGCGCAGATGGTACAAGCCTTCACATATTCGCGCGTGTCGGCAGCGATGGACGGCCACCAGAAATGGCGTTGAATCAGGCCCAGGGTACGGGAAACTCCAGGATGACAGGCGAAACGTGAAGTGTGACCCCACTTCAGCACCTGAGGACGGACAGCAACAGGCACAAACAGACAACCCGGAGGCCCACCCCCAGGACCGGGGTCCCCCTGGAGAGCCACCTTCACCATGGACTCAATCTCCCAAGTCAGTGAGCCCACCTGGCAGGACTGGGGAAGAATAGTATCTGAGACTCAGGAACTGCCGTTATCAGGGTTAAATTGTCTGGAGAGGGCATCAGGTTAAATGTTCTTGCTACCAGGTCTAAAAGTGAGATTAAAGTTAAACCGCCCAAAAAACAGAGCCCAACGTGCTTGGCGGGAGTTTAACCGTTTAGCAGCCTGAATGTAAGCCAGGTTCTTGTGATCTGTCCATACCGTAAACGGAGATGCCGCCCCCCTCCAACCAGTGGCGCCATTCCTCCAGAGCCAGCTTAACAGCTAGCAACTCTCTGTTGCCGACGTCGTAGTTCCTCTCCGCAGGAGACAGCTTCTTGGAGAAGAAGGCACAGGGATGAAGCTTGTTGTCACCTTCGGCTCTCTGCGACAACACCGCTCCCACTCCAAGATCCGAAGCGTCCACCTCGACGACAAACTGACGAGCTGGATCGGGCTGCACCAGGATGGGAGCTGAGGAGAAGCTCCTCTAAAGCTCGCAGAATGCATCCCGACGGAGAGGTTAGCTTAGTGAGCGGTGCTACTACCTGGCTGTAGTTTCTCACGAACCGTCTGTAGAAGTTGGCGAAGCCCAAGAATCTCTGGAGCTGCTTCCGTGAGCAAGGCTGCGGCCATTCCGTAACTGCCCGGACCTTGGCTGGGTCGGCCCGTACCTGTCCGCACTCCAGGATGTAACCCAGGAACGACACTGAGGAGACATGGAACTCACACTTCTCTTGTTTAACAAACAGTTTATTCTCCCACAACCTCTGGAGGACCTGGCGCACGTGCACAACGTGCTCCTCAATATTGAGTGAAAAAATCAGGATATCATCGAGGTATACAAACACAGAGTGGTTCAAATAGTCCCTAAGCATGTCGTTTATCAGGGCTTGGAATACTGCTGGGGCATTGGTAAGACCAAAAGGCATGACCAGGTACTCGAAGTGGAAACAGCCTGCCCTAATTAGCCCAACGATCCACACCTGGAACAGCCTGCCCTGGAGTGCCACCACGCCAACATGCCAACAGGGAGGCCGACACATGGAACAACAAAACAAAGGAGAGACAGAAGAGGGAAAACACACATAGGGGAAGGAGAGACTGCCGAGCCGTGAGTCATGACAATTCCTATCTAGTTATTTCTCTCTCTTCCAATTCAATTTAAATATACACTCACACACAATATTCAATGCACAAGTCTTTTACTGTATATGATATATCCCTACAGACAAAAATACATATCGCGCAAATATATTTTAGCCCATAAGTTGAACCAAATGTTCCCTTATAGTTTGTGTTTGGAGCGAAGCATTTTTACATTTTGAATTTTTGAATTTGCATTGTCTCAGCGGTTATTGTACATTTTTCATATCTGAAAATGTAGCACATATACGTCCGGCTGTATTGCCCAAGGTTGTGTTTGCAGGGGTGTGGTGTGGTGTGGTTGATCTACTAAACGTAAAAAGTGCTGGTCTGTCTGTCTCTCTTCATCCATAATGAATCAGTGAAGCCCCCCGGTGCTATAGCTACACCCCCCCCGCCTCTTCAAAAGATGTGTGAAAACAGCATGAATTATAAATACCCCTGCAACTCTCACACCTGTTTACGTGTGAATGGGAATATTGTGGGTGTAAATGGATCACATGTGTGTAATTGAGGTTAAACTACTTTTTAAAGGAGGGCTATTGTGGTATCTTATCCAAAATAAAGGTGGACCCCAAAATATTACATTTTAATTGCATGTGTGAGTATGTATTTTCATAGATATTAAGAGTCAAAAACCAGGTTTGGCCCTTTTAGAAGACAGTAAAAAGATAATCTGGTCAAAAATATGACAACCAATTTCCATCTATCAAATCACAAATGAGAAACACTGAGGGCCTGATATGTTTGATGATCAAAAAGATTTACTGGCTCAACTTGGAGCGACAAAGTCTTAAGAAGGGTTCTGTCCGTCTTCAGTGATCACAGTGATTGGTAATGCAGTGGCAAATCCTCAAGTTTTTGCCTAACCTAGAAGCACCTCTTCCTTTTTTTCACTCTGATGCACTATGCAACTTTGAGCTGTCTTGAAGGCATGATTATGGACTGAAGTCAACTGAGAGACATTATCAAATTAGACAATGATCTCATGTAAGTATCCCAGAGAGATACACAGTGAGTGGGAGCTCATTGTTAGTGCTGTGTCCGACCTTCCACTTTCCCCATCTGCAGCAAAAAGATTTTATGTCAAAACCGCCAACCACAACTTTCAACAACTTTCTCTAATAAAGGCAAAGTCTGATGATTGACGTTCCTCTCAAACTCAAACACAGCTGATTATGTTACTTTCTGTTTCCAACATCAAGAACGCTTTGAACAGGAGACCCTCTGAAAATGTAAAAACTACCTCAGCCAAAAAAAAACACATCATTGTTGTTGCTATGTCATCAATTACTGCCCAGAATTGGAACACATTGAAGCTCCCATTACGAAGAAAGAAAGAAAGAAAGAAAGAAAGAAAGAAAGAAAGACCTGTTGCCAACAGGCAGTTTTACACAGCCTTGAATGAATAAATATGATAATACATCTTCCTACAGGTACATTTTCTCATCTTTTTACTTTCGTACTTCAAAGAAAACCATATAGTGACTGGTAAAGCCTCAGGTGGTCCGCGGGTTGCCACTCACTCACTCACTCCCCCCCACTCCCACTCTCCCATTCACAAAGAGCCTTTTTTCCCCAAACAAGTGTGGAGGGATGTTTGGAGCTCTTTTATCAGCTGTGTTATAACCCAGGGAACTTTGAGCTAGCCATAACAGACTGAACAGACATGACAGACATACAGGGGTAGCAGGCAGCAACGATACGGGAAACAAGGCACTGACGCCAAAAGTCTGGGGACAGACAAAACTCTCCACAGCACACTGAAAAACACAAGACATGGAAGGCACAAGCTTGCAACTTTACACTTGATAGTGCATGGAGCAGTCCAGGGTTTACTCAAAAAGCTAAACCTTAAGACACATGCTATGGTTTGTACTGAATGACCTTCTCGACAGATGAAGGATTTTCGATCTTTGTAACCTAGTTTACAAAATCGGTCATCTGTGAGCACATTCCAAGATGTTTTTTGCATCTTCTGATTGTATGGATACAAACTGGACAAATTAAGGCAACTGAATCTACTTCATAAAAAAACTACAACCTTGAGTGTTGGTATGAGATGGTGCAAAGAGATGAAGAACATTGCACGATTCGTACACCTAACCATCTGATCGGATGTCCTTACTCAATTTTGAGACACGATGGACAAAATAAGTTACTCAGACTCAACTTCCTGGTTTCAACTGGAGATTTTAACCATATCTCACAACCCTCAACTGCAACTGGAAATCATAATGGTTTTAGATGTAAAAGTTCTCCTTGATCTTTCTTTGGCTGTCCACTAAGACACAGTTGAAAGTTCTAGAAATAGCTAGTAAGTGGACCTTGAGTTAATATCATTTTGTCAAAATATCAACATACAGTACAATCCAAAGAAGCACTGGACATACTGTACACACTATCTTCCTTTTGTTGAATACGTGATGTCCAGATTTTGCTTTCTTTTAAGCAAGGAGAAGCTAGTAAAACAGTGCTCTGAGGCCATTGTAAGACACAAAAAACTCCATCAAGAGTAATTCTTCTAGGTGTTTGGTTTGAATCCACCGATGACACTAAGATATATACATTTAGAATTGTGTGCTTTGCCTATTGACACAAAGAAAGCCTCTGGAGAACACCACTGATCTAAAAAGGGCCTCAGTTCATTAACTCAGTTGCCCAGAAAAACCTTTCTCCTCTATGTGCTGTTAACCTTCGGCCCTGTACGAAACCTGGCATCTTGATCTACAACACCTGACGGGGCAAGACAGCACAACCCCATTCATCTTCCCCACATCTTCCTTGTTTGATCCTGCAACCCTGGGACTTCAAAGTCTACAGGCCAGTAGATTGGAGCTGTCCACACAAACATAACACCAGATTGACAGTAACAAGAATCCGAGGTACACCCCATGCCTAATAACCAAACCTAGACGTGGTCAGAGAGGCGTATGGGTCTACTCGGTAACATGCTAATTGCATGGTAATTTTGGGGGCGAAAAATTGACAATGATGCCAACAGGCAGCTGGCCGGCCCTTTCCGTCGCCACCAATTTAGATTGCGATTCAGTTTTTAAATTCAACCGTTTGCTGTGTTTTTCAAGTGGGCCTGTCCGGTGGTGATTTGGCAGCATTATTCATACACTGCAACAATTAAAACATCAACAAGGGGAAAGGAGGAAGAAAATATGTACATTATTCATATCTGTCCTCCAGGGGAAGACAGGCAGTCAGAGCTAATGAGAGGCTGAAGCTTTGAAGTCGTGGAGCCCTCCTCAGTGAGGTGAATGGCATTGCATTAAGTCCCACCATCACACACGTTGCTTTTGCTACAGCTGGCTAATTTTAGCCAGTGCTGCAAGCCCTGTGTTGTCTACAATACATTCTGAGTTTTTATATGGAAATTTGAATACAATTAAGTCCTTCACCCTTATCTATGGGAAGGACATGCTGATATACAAAGTAACCCCCTCTGGAACTAGTATAGAGTAGAGGTAGAATACAGGAAGAAATTAATATTCTATGAGAATATATGTACAAGGTCAGGATATCACTTGTTGTGAGGTGGAGCGGAATGGATGCGATGCTTTTTTTTATTTTTTATGTATCCGCGGCTCAAAAGTGAAAAGGAGCGTGAAGTTGTTTTTTGGCGAGAGGCATGCTTTTTGCTAAAGAGAGGAAGCAGCCCTGCCAAAAGGACTTGACCCCCATTTTTCCCTGGCACTGCCGGGCGCCCACCGTCTTTGCCCCTGTGCCATGCTGATATGCTATCTGCCCAAACAGATGCCCATTTCTGGCCCTAGCAGTGCCACTCTCCGGTCCCCCCCCCCTTCTCTACTTGTATAAGCTGCCTGCTGAGGTTTTGTCCACTCCCAAGTTGCTCTGGTATCAACCCCTTGTCCCCTTGAATAATACAGCAGAGTAAAATAGCCCGGACCTGCGCTGTGATCCCATGCTGTTAAAGGTGGGAGCTACTTGCTGATAAAAGGTTGGAGTGAGTTGGAGGCTAGAACATGTCATAAAGATATCCAGCAGCAGGTGCAATATAAAACCTGGTGTTAAAAGGTTTGGTCTTACCTCCACAGAGAGCTCTCCAGCACCTTGGTGGAGTCAGCGTGGAAGTACTTGGTCAGGATCAGGATAACCTGCAAGAAAAGGAAGAGAGAGAAACATTTACTACTACTGCTGAAGAAATAGACTTTTTGGTTAAGGTTTCAAACACGGGACCATAGTGCCAATGAAGGTGGATGGAAAAGGATGACCATGAGCGAAAAAGTGGAACTATTACAGATGCATTGACTTGGATTTGGTGGTGATGATAAACAAATAACAGTGTTCCAATGCTAGCAAGGCCAACACTGTTTTGCATTGGGAATGATACTAAAGTTTGTTAACTAATGGGTTGTTGAAAGCAATTAGGGTTGTCAAATCACTCGCGGAAAAAGGCATATTGAATTTTATGCACCTGTAAATGTAACATGACAGTTTCATACAGAGAGGATTCCTAATGTTGGGCTGCAGTGCTATCACAAATGTGTTCTCCAGTAATGTCACTTTATAATCTATAATGTAATGGTGACCATTTTTCCCCCATAGGAATCCCTAATCAAACTGAAAAATATCACAAACTATATGTTTAAATTAAAGAAAGATTTTTTTTCTTTCCCTAACTCAGTTTCATTCTTTGACATATTTTGGAACATATTTAGTAAGAAAAAGAAAAGGTAGGGTGAGCTGTACGTGTAACCCATAAGGTCAAATTCACATTTCATAAAAATCAATTCCTCTACTTTCTTTTTAAGGAATATGCTCGCAGTTCAAGGCAACATTAGTTTTAAAGCACCATTGGTCAGTCAATAGACCGGGTATTGATTGAAGGCGCTTGGAGAAACTAGCAGGCTGAACAAAAAAACTGTCCTGTTTGTCACTTTGATTTTAAGAGAGCACACATTGTTCATTTTCCAGCTCCTTCTAGCATCCTTAATACAAGCTAAATTGAAGCTTAAACACATTTTTCTTTGTGCCATTTTATTATAAAACCTCTATTTTTTCATGAGTTTGTTTTGGTATTTTAGGGAAGATACAATATTATTTCAACATTTCACAAAAGAATACGATAAATAAAAGGGTAGGGGAAGCATCATTCATAAGACCGAGATATAGCTCAGACTGGGGCACAAACCCCACGTGTGTGTATACTGGATCAGACACCCTTGTCTTTCATTTTTCTGAGAACTCCTGTTGTTGACAGCTAGGGTCTGCTGGGATTTGCGTTTCCATGGCGAGAGTGCCAGTGGGTCAGGCAGCACTGTGCGGGCCTAGCATTGCGATTGACAGGTCTGGCTCGCAGTACTAGGTAGTGGAGCGAGAGAGAGAGAGAGAGAGAGAGAGAGAGAGAGAAAGAGAGAGACAGAAAAAGAGAAAGAGAGAAACGAGCGCTGCCTTCAGACAGAGGGAGTTGATTGGCCTCGGGGTCCAGCCCAGAGGCAGTTGCCAACAGCAGGCTTTGTTGAAGGTGGCTGCTCCCAAGGACCCAAGCTGTATACACTCTGTGCAATGTGGAAACTCCTGATACATCTTAATGTGGAATGCAAGCTCAGCCTGTATCACGATACTACACAATTCTGAATTTTCAAGATGCATGTTTCCTTGATTTATTTGGGTGACTTGCAAAACAAGTGTGTGGCAATTTTAAAGTCTAGGTGGCCCCTGGTAAAATGGAAGACAGCTAACAACTTCAGGAGCTCGATTTCATTGTCAGATAAGACGAAAAGAGATATGCTCTTCTTCAGCTGACTTGATATAATACCTGGCTACAGGCCCAAATATGTTTTCATCCTGTCAGGATGTTTAGTCTCGTAAAAGCCACCCTCTGGCTTAAAGTAGAGCCTTCATATTGGGTCAGGGTGAGGCCACACAGCCCGTGGCATCCAATTTCAGTAAGTATTAAAAAAGAAAACCCAAAAGCAATTTTTAAAGAACCTTCCACCGAGGCGGGGTGTGGCTGGTCTTTAACTGTGTCTTAAAAGCGGGGTGATTTTTTCCCCGCACTTAACTAAGAGTTGGTCAAATCGGTAGAACCACAGCTGGGGACAGAATAAATGATCATATATATATATATATATATATATATATATATATATATATATATATATATATATATATATATATATATATATATATATATATATATATATATATATATATAAATATAAAAAAGAGAGAGAGAGAGAGAGAGAGAGAGAGAGAGAGAGAGAGAGCACTGGACCAATTTCCACAATCCAGAATGACATCAAAGCCACTGCAGGAGAGTCTCCAGGCGCTTGGCTCAAAGCAACCCCAGAAACTCAGGAGTTCCAACTCTGGCGGAGCTTGGCTTCCAAAAAATATGTATTGCGGAGTCCAGAGACACCAGAATAGAGGACTTTTCCCAGAGCAGCAGCAGCCCATTTTCCAGGGGCTGATAGCGACCTAGCTAACTGATGCAGCCGCGGCGTAGGCTACAACCTGTTACTTTTCTGTCAGAAGAACTTTCTTGGATGATGAGGAATAACACACCATCCATATCGGATTTTTTTTGGCAAAAGAGCCAATGTGTGAGGCTCTATGAGTCTTGCAGCATATAGAGAGTGTTCCCTGACTGGTCGTTTGGCCTATACTGTGACTCAAAGCCGTGTCCCTGGAAACAGGGCTGTCCGCCTCTGCACAGCTGTCCCTTCCCTAATGACATGCTGGTGCAAAAGCTTGACACTTTTTTTACCATGCAAAAACAGCCCTGGTCCCTTGACATAAGGATCAGATCCACCATGCTGCACACTTAGTACTTGTGCCTTCCCCAAGCCATTATTGGTGTCTCTTTTTTCCCTTCCACTTTAAGCCTCCAATTGAAAATTTAAGCCACAGTTTTTTAACGCTGCATTGATTGATCTGTATGTGTGTCTGTGTGTGTGTTTGTGAGTGTAGTCAGAACAAGCTGAAAGCTGAACAACTGCGAGTATCAATCGATTTTCTTCTGGCTATGTGACAAATATACGTCTATTTCCAGGTGTACTTTAGTCCCCATGAACTCCAGAAGTAAAAATTCTCATCTTTAGTGTCTAAATGTTTGACTGTGTCCACCAGCTATAGTTGCAAACGTGTTCAGCTGCTGGGCATCTACGGAGGGAAGTGGGTTTATCAAAGCTTTTTTTACTGGAAACAGCTTCACTCTGCTGGAATTGAGGTCACTGGGAGTTTCAGGCCAAAAAGTCAAAAATAATGTGTCAAAGTAGCTAGGGCTGTGTGAAACTAACAGAGTTAAGTGATAATTGTCTGTGGGGTCTAAAAAGCTTTTTGATCCGTTTCATATATTTAAAAAGGTCCACTATACAGAATTCAGACATTCCTTTTTCGATGACGGGCACCAGTGGCGGTAAAAGTGAGCTGCAGCAATAAATTTACTTGATGTTATAGGCAACGGTAAACTTCTGGGAAAGTCAAATGTGTCCGGTTACATTCCCACCCAAATGCAATATATGATGTTAATATGTTTGTAAATGTTGTAATATCTGACCTTTAAAAGCTCATTTTTACAAAGGGTTAACTAATTTATTTTTATTATTGATTAATCTGCCCATCATATTCTTGAATAATAAAGTAATCGGTCTCGTTGTCTATAAACAGAAAGTGTGGGTTATGCACAACACCCATCCTAATTTAATTCATTATGATATAAAGCAGTAAACCCTCACAGAGGAGAAGTTGGAATGGACTCGCTTAAGTGACTGAAGTGGCACATTATCAAATACTCAACTAATGAATGAATTGTTCAGCTCTAATTGTAATCACATTGTCCGAATATACTGTGCGTTCAAACACTACTTGACTTGACTGTTTTTCCGATTGTGGAGATATGCAGCATAACAACTTGACAATGTCTACAAAGCACAAAAACACTTGGCTAGTGTTATCAGCCAGTCTCATTTTCTGTCAATACATACAGAGCATGCACAGCGCTCCCACTGCTGGGGTGAGAAAAACAGCACCCACATAAAAATGTAATATCCTCTAACAGCTCGCATCCTTCCTCTGACACAAAATACATTTTGCCCTGCTGGTTACGAGTAAGCACTGTTCTACAATATACATCTATAATTATAGTTTGGAGTGTGTCGCACATCAAATAGCATCTTGTCTAGTGTGCAAGGGAGGAGAATGGAAAAAAGACAGTGTGCCTGCCCCATGAGATTGAAATATGCATCATTCACCCCAAATGCCAATGCCGATAAAATATTCTGCCTCTCTGTGCCAGCGTAGAGTCGATCTTCCAGGGCCTTAGTTCGGCTCAATTGGAAAATGATTTTTCTTTAGGGATGAAGTGGACAGGGCAAGGATGTATTTGGCCATAAATCACTCCTGGCAGGAGGCAGAGAGGGGAGCGTTTATTTGGCAGCGGCGTACGTCGCCACACTGACAAAACTGCTGAACAGCACAGAAGCCAGAAAGATTCCTCCATTGCCTTTAAGTGTACGGAGCAGGTCGTTGAAGACAACTTGGCAGCTTCTAGCAACTGCTTATTGGGCTAAAGGGCACAACTGGCACAGGCTGATAATTTAAGCAGAGTGGTAAGAAAAAGAAAAAAGAAAAAAAAATGTTTTTTTGGAAATGCAATGCCAGGAAGTTGTTGCTCAATACAAATGAATCAAAGAACCATAGTTAGGAAATATTGGAAAACATGTCAATCTAAGACTGGGAGTTCATTCTTATTCTTCTATATCCTCTGTCCATTTCCATAACTTATTGCAAGGAAGTTTGCGATGAACTTGGTTGACCTAGCCTGATCAAACTGTGGTTTGAGGAAGTATCGCTCCATTGTAGCCACCTTGTAAATACCACAACCACATAATGGGCCAGTGTGGGTCTCTTGTTTGTAAGCTAGCGGACAAAGGAGCCTAATGGCTTTTTACTGGGGAAAAGTCAACAGGGTGGTCAGGACCCCTGGATGACTTCATACAAGAGCTTACAAGAGACCCCATTGAGAAGCCGACTTCACCATGAACTCCCGCTTGACAGCCACCGTTTGTCCCCGAGACATTCCCATCAACTGGGTCTCAACGGCGTGCTATCAATCAGCCATTGAAGAAGAAGACGGAGGGAGAACACGTTAAAGAAAGAAAGGGACTTGGGAGGATGGGGTGTGGAATAAAGACAGACAGACTCCAAGGCACTGGGATAAAAGAATGCACTCATTCATTTTCAAAGTGAAAACAGTGCAATACAAATGCTCCATCCAATTGTGCGAGACCCCTCCCTCACCCACCCCGGTTAGCCAAAGAACATTTCAGTGCCTTTTCTACATCCTGCACTTGCTTGCTCAAGCACACACATGCGCACGCTTGTATAAAATATAGGGCTTCATTCAACCAAATGAACCCCATTACCACCATCATTTCCCAGGGCCGTGTTAATGGTTGGGGATACCAGCCGCCCACTGAATAGTCACATCTGGTCGAAGTCGTTTTTGTGTTGGACCTTGACCGCACTCTTTATCTGGAGGCCAGCCGGTGACCCATCAAACTCGTTACCGTTTTAACAGTAGGTTGAGATTGCCACCATTCATTAAACTGCTCAGACGAGAAAGAGTGGAGGGACAATTACATGGGTCTTTGCTTCTGCCTTCCCTCTCCAATGTCCATGGAAAAAGTGCTTGTGCTGACCTCACAAGAGTCCGTCCATACAGGTGCAATTTGAGCACATCTGGATACCAAGTGAATTGTGGTTGGTATTCAATATAGAAAATTATTTCCACATTATTATTCCATTGTAAAAATTTCTGTTGTTTGTGCTTTTTCTGTTGATTACTGGTGGTGATCGTGATTCTGATTTTTCATTATATTGACAACTCTATTGTAAAGTTTGTAAAGTTTGGGGAAATTCAAACTCTGGGTAGATCAGAATCATTAGACAGTTCTAAATGTATCCTAACTGTCTTTGAGTCTGAATGAAATTAACAAAAAAGTAGTTCCCTAAAAATCCAATGCAGCAGTTTAAGCTAGCTCCACTGCAGTTAGCCTTGGCCACAAATGGGGTCTCTCTTTTTTATTGTGGCACATATAAATATAAGCATATCAGAAGATCGTGTGACCGGGTTTTATGCAAACCAACCAGGAAAGCAAACTAGCCAGTGAAATATTGTGAAATAAAGACCTAAATATCATGCTGGTATCAGTCCATAGGGTACTTTCCAGAGGAGTTTCCAAGGACGTTTTACCCAACAACAAAGGTAAATTGCCGAAAATGTGTGCTTGTTTGGTTCATGTTTGATCTGAAAGTTTATGCCATTTCCAAATCTCCTTTTGAACCACAAACTTTTCACTGCTTACCTTACCCACTTTTGCCCAATTCCATGTCATTTCCTCCCCCTCCTTCATGTCTAACAGGTCTTTTGTTGTTTGCATCTTCTCTTTTTTTGATCCTCAGGCTCCTTTAAGGCTCTGCTGTTTTTTCTCCCTCTTTTCAAGTTTTCCGCTGTCCTCCCATGAATATCTGAGCGATTGCTATAATTGGCTGTGATCACATTGTTGGCCTGTTTTCCAATGAAGACGCTGGAACAGATAGCGCCGGCAATGTTCCCACAAATGCACGTGCATCCACCCTCCCCCAATTCTACCAATTATGGGGTGCATCCACAACAATGGGCTATCTTTGGTAACACACATAACTGTAATCGAACTGCATCCCCCTCAAAGGGTGTCATCGACATACGTGTAACCACAAACCACCGATTCACACAAATACATATCCCTACGTATGGAGGATCTTGTCCGTGGGGACTTCGGTAGATTGAGTGACGCGCCAATCTGACAACTAATTGGACCAACAGGACATATAGCTGAGTTCCTTAGATGTGTGATAATCCACTGCTGGGCGCCCCTAGGCCTTTTGGGACTGAGAAAGCGAGGGAGTGTAAGGAGAGGGAGAAGAAGCACAGAGGAGAGATATACGATAGAGTGGGAGATAAAAGGAAAGATGGCGAGACATCAAGGGAAAAAGAGACAAAAAAGGCTGAAACGAGTAAAAAGAGTTGAAAATATATGCATGCATGAAACAAAGACAGAGAGCGAAAGCAGAATTATAGCTAAGAGAATTGCCAAGAAAGAGAAAGGGAAAGGGAAGGGGCTAGAGATGGAGATGGATGTAGGAGGGAAACAAGAGAGTGAGGCATTACAAACGAAAATAGGACAGGGAGATTGGGAGTGTGAGGGCTGTAATGGGGATGGTAATCGATGCAGCTGAGGGATTGAGACAAGCCTTCTGGCCCTCAAATCTGTCCATCGATCAGAGTGGCTTACTGGGGGGAGGCGATGGGGTCTGGTGGGGTTTGTTATGGGGCCGCATGGGAACGAAAAACCCAACTTATCTTGGCTTTGACTGAGTGATCTGTCTTGGTCTTCAGGAGGACACCTGACGAGGTTCATGACCGTAACCAGACAAGTACTTTAATCCTCCCATGCAAGCAGAGAAACTAGATGTGCTAATCATCCTTTACTAAGGTAAAAGCCAATGGAATGAAGGCATCCAATTTGGTGTACTGTCCGTTTTTTCTAGCCCAATCCATGGTGGGAAATTAACTTTGTTGAATTCTTCATATGCAGAAAATTTCGAATAGAAAATCCTTTTTATACCATGACTGTCATGGCGTTTTGGATAGCTTGACTATTTATAGCAGATAGGGAGCAATATAGCATTCCAAGTTCAATATTCACTCTTCTTTTAGCTCTGTTTTGGTCTCCACCATATGTTAAACAACTAGTCAAATTAACAATAACAATATGAAGACAGTGAAGCAAGGTAATAGTTTAGTTTTGTTCATAAACACAGGATGTTCCAGTCTGCCTGCCGTAAATCGTTTCGTCTGAGTTGCCGTGTATTTGGACCTGGGCAAAGGCATTAATAAAACTATATAATAATAATGTTGTTCTCACTGATGGTCTCATTTACTGTCATTTATGATCCTCAGAGGCAAAATGAGACTGTTACATGAACATTTAAAAGTTATTCGTAGTGACTTTTAATTCCAGTTGTGAGGAATATCCACATCTTTATTAGAAAATTCTTTCTCTTACCAAACTGGGGTTTTGCAATTAGTTGGAGTTTGAATTAAGTTGTTTGTGCAGAACTAAAACTGTAGCAAACAGAAGGAAGCCTGGTTCCAAAAGGGCATACATTAAAAAATCTAATTTCTTTGAATAGTGGCTGGCAATTTAACCCTTGTGGCCTCCTCGCCCATTTTTGTACATTTTTGAAGACTTTTTTTTTTGATTTGGTGATAATTTTTGCTGTGGTAAAGCTTTTGGCATGATTTTTTGCAGGAACTATTCTTTTGAGTCGAATTTTTGAAATCCAATATCCTTTACTCTCAGATGTCTTTTATTCTCTGTCAGTAAATTTACTACCCTCTCAGCCTCTTCGACCCAAAAATGTACGCTCACAAAAATCTATTAAATCATCATACATCAATATTTTTTCTACTTTTTTTCATACATCTCTTAAACAACTTCTTACCGGCTCAAAACTACCAAACATTCAATCATTTTCAGGATTTTAACCCATTAAATGCCAGTTTAAGTATTTGAATTATTTCAATATTTTTTACAAAAAACACAAAAGTTAATTATTTTCCATAATACAAATAGTAGAGGGATGTGGCATTAATGGTGATTGGAGTCTTGGATATGTCAAAGATTAGCAACAAAATTTATTTGATTGCATTAGTATTTTTTATGTAGTGCCAGATGAAACATTTACTACCCTCTCAGCACCTTCACCCAAAAATGTACACACAATAATCTGCAATAAAATCCTCATACATCAATATTTTTTCTGATTTTTTTGCTTGAATCCCTTAATCAACTTCAGCCCTGATCAAAATGACCAACTATTTGATACATTTTAGGATTTTAACTCTTTAAATGCCAATTAATTATTAGAAGTATTTATCATTGATAAAAAAACACACAAAAAGTGAATTATTTTCCATATAATAAATAGTAGGGGGATGAGGCATTAGTGGTGATTAGAGTATGGGATATGTCAAAGATTAGCAACCAATTTGATTTGATTGCATTAGTATTTTCTATGTAGTGCCAGATACTCCTTCGAGGCAGAAAGTGCCCCATCCACTTCCATTGAAAACCACCTTTTTTAATCTCATTGCATTTCTACTATTAAACCATGCATTTTGTAATGTTAGCATTTCATTTAGAAGAGAAGCAGTCATATTTGACATTTTTACTGTATTCCCCTAGATTTAACTATTTTCCCATTGTAGGTCCATGCATGAAATTCTTGTATTATTGACCGTTCTAATACCGTGTGACTACCAGGGGAGCCCAGCTAGCTTTTGTGTGTGTGTGTGTGTGTGTGTGTGTGTGTGTGTGTGTGTGTGTGTGTGTGTGTGTGTGTGTGTGTGTGTGTCGTGTGCGTGCGTGCGCTGTGTGAGAGTCTGTGTGAAACTGTAAGCATGCACTGATCATTTCAGGGGTGAAAAGGGCATCTTTTGAAGGATGTGTTTCATGTGAGGTGCTTTAGTAAAACATGGCCTTCTGCCTTTGATGTACTCAAAAACAAAAAGGAAAACAACAGTTAGTGTGTTTATGCACCTGGCTGCTTTCACAGCCAAAGTTAAACATGCAGCTTGGCTGAGGTGTCATTCTAGTAGTGGGCAGAGAAAGAGAAGGAGAAAGAGCTGGAGAAAAATAAGAAGCCACAATGAAGAGGAATATTAAAGATACACAGGTTTGAAAAAGGCTGAAAATCTGGGTGACCGCAGATGTCACAACATCATATGCCTGGAGGTGCCAGTTATACACTGGAAAAGCCGTCGGTGGAGCTCCGGAGATAGGCCAGGGGAGGAGAGTGATCCTGGACATGACGGATGGGCTTAAGGGCGTCACACTTACGTGTGACAATTTTTCACATCATACCCGCTTGCCCAGGAGCTTCTCAGCAAGAAGGTGGCCCTGGTAGGCACCATAAGAAAGAACAAGCCTGAGCTTCCCCAAAGCTGAAGATGACACACAGGAGAGCTGTCGTCTCCTCTGTGTTTGCCTTCACACCCACCACCACAGCAGTGAGCTACATCCCGCGGCGGGGAAGAAATGTGCTCCTTTTGAGTACTAAACACCGGGAGCCAGCCGTCGACCAGGGGAAAAACAAAAACCTATCATGATCGTCGACTACAATCGATGCAAGGGTGCAGTGGACAACCTTGACAAGGTATGTGATTGTATGCTTTAATTACTTTATGATTAAGTCCAGTCTAAAGTCTATTTGTTTTCACTGATTTCATGTGTTGGTTTGAGATAAATATGTTTTTATTTTGACTGCTTATATTTCATTAGAACTATTTATTGCATTTATATGAACAATGAATTAAAAAACTTGTGAATGATGACATTTATTTATTTATCTTTTTTTTCTGGGTCGTTTGTAGGTGGTCGGCACCTACAGCTGTAGGAGGCGGACCCTTCGATGGCCTCTTCTCCTCTTCTTCCACTGTTTGGATGTCTCCGCCTTAAATGCATTCGTGCTTTTCATGGCTGTGGATCCCTCCTGGAACCACCAAAAGAAATATAAGAGAAGGTTGTTCTTAGAGGAGCTGGGGCAATCCATGGTGTCGGCCGAGATCATGCGCAGAAAGCACCCTCCTCGTACATCAGCTGCTGCTGCCATGGTGTCCGGATTACAGGCCACTACTGCTGCCCTCGAAGAAGCAACAGACACCGCTGGTCCCTCTGCTGCCACCAGCTCGACAACAAAGAGAGGTGCGTGCCCGTTTTGCACAGGCCGAAAAAGGAGGGTTCTACCACCTGCACCAGCTGTGACAGGTGCATTTGTAAGGAGCACCAAGTGATCTGCTGCAGGACCTGCTGGTCTGCTGCTTGACTAAGCTAAACACACACGCACGCACGCACGCACGCACACACACACACACACACACACACACACACACACACACACACACACACACAAGCATACACACAAGCATACATGCATTACATATAAGCCTGAATATTTCAGTTTCAAATGGCTTCATGTTCGGTTATGTTCTCTTTTGTTGTTTAAGTTTCTAAAGTTGTTGCAGTTTGCACAATAAATGTTTCCATTGATGATTCAGATGTTGATTTTAAAATTATTTCACACATACACACAGAAACAAATCACTCACGGGCCCCTGGTAGTCACACGGCTACATTAAAGAACGGTCATTAATACAAGAATTTCATGCATGGACCTACAATGGGAAAATAGTTAAATCTAGTGGAATACAGTAAAAATGTCAAATATGACTGCTTCTCTTCTAAATGAAATGCTAACATTACAAAATGCATGGTTTAATAGTAGAAATGCAATGAGATTAAAAAAGGTGGTTTTCAATGGAAGTGGATGGGGCACTTTCTGCCTCGAAGGAATATCTGGCACTACATAGAAAATACTAATGCAATCAAATCAAATTGGTTGCTAATCTTTGACATATCCCATACTCTAATCACCACTAATGCCTCATCCCCCTACTATTTATTATATGGAAAATAATTCACTTTTTGTGTGTTTTTTTATCAATGATAAATACTTCTAATAATTAAAGTGGCATTTAAAGAGTTAAAATCCTAAAATGTATCAAATAGTTGGTCATTTTGATCAGGGCTGAAGTTGATTAAGGGATTCAAGCAAAAAAATCAGAAAAAAATATTGATGTATGAGGATTTTATTGCAGATTATGTGTGTGTACATTTTTGGGTCGAAGGTGCTGAGAGGGTAGTAAATGTTTCACCTGGCACTACATAAAAAATACTAATGCAATCAAATAAATTTTGTTGCTAATCTTTGACATATCCAAGACTCCAATCACCATTAATGCCACATCCCTCTACTATTTGTATTATGGAAAATAATTAACTTTTTGTGTTTTTTTGTAAAAAATATTGAAATAATTCAAATACTTAAACTGGCATTTAATGGGTTAAAATCCTGAAAATGATTGAATGTTTGGTAGTTTTGAGCCAGTAAGAAGTTGTTTAAGAGATGTATGCAAAAAAAGTAGAAAAAAGTATTGATGTATGATGATTTAATAGCACTTTTTGAGCGTGTACATTTTTGGGTCGAAGAGGCTGAGAGGGTAGTAAATGTTTCACCTGGCACTACATAAAAAATACTAATGCAATCAAATCAAATTGGTTGCTAATCTTTGACATATCCCATACTCTAATCACCACTAATGCCTCATCCCCCTACTATTTATTATATGGAAAAAAATTATTTTTTGTTTTTGGTAAGAAATATTGAAATAATTCAAATGCTTAAACTGGCATTTAATGGGTTAAAATCCTGAAAATGATTGAATGTTTGGTAGTTTTGAGCCGGTAAGAAGTTGTTTAAGAGATGTATGCAAAAAAAATTTAAAAAATATATTGATGTATGATGATTTAATAGGACTTTTTGTGAGCGTGTACATTTTTGGGTCGAAGAGGCTGAGAGGGTAGTAAATTCGAAGGGGGCACAAGGGTTAAGTATCCTCTAGTCAACATACGACACTGCAAGCCAAAGATCACAAAAATAACCTCAATGATTAACAAATTCCCTTTTTTATAACCGTTGATACCAATGATAAAACCATCAGTGCAATTTTGACTGTCAAAGGGGCAACTAGATAATCGCCGACCGGGGATAGACTGCTCTTTAATCTTAAAAGTAAATTACCACCATATGCCCCTGAAGTGCAGCAGAGACACAGAGGCATCACAGAGCAGATGTCTTTGAATTCAGAAAAAACAGAGAGAGATGATGTGAGATGTTCCTATCTCTTGCATGCCGGCTGTTACGGAATGAAACACTTGCTGTGTCCTGTCTGACAGCTTGAAAAACAAGAAGAAAGATGGATGAGTAGATGCATGGTAGGGCTGGGGACACCTCTTCTGCTGTAAGGCGGACAGATGTTGCTCTGTGTTCCTTAAGACCCAGTAAAATCTTTCTAGGCGGAAAAACTAGAAGGAGAAACTTAATGGTGGAGTCAGTGATTCTGGAACACACTTGTTAACTTGACAAAATCACATTTAGTCAAAATCAGTGAATATCTCCTCAAGATCTGCTACCGGTCTGTACTGGGTGTGTGCTGGAAAAAAACAGGTGTTAAAACACAGCCTAGTATCTGTAAACTGGTATAAACAAAGGGTATGTCAACAAAGTTGGCCCACCGCAGCTAGCAACAGGTCAGTTTTCAGAGCCTATAGGCTTTTTCTTCACAGACTATAAAATTGTATCCTTATCTGCGTACATCTGGTAACATCATGGCATCATTATATAATATCCTTTCTGTAAAAAAAAATTATGGAAAAACACTGAATAAACATGGCAATTAAAAATGGCAACCCTCTCTTTGTTTCCTATGCTATTAGTCCATGTGTACCCCCTTTCATGACTCCTCAACCAGTCAGTGGATGGTAACAATTTCCCCTTCCTCACACAAAGAAGTGGCCACATCAAGTGCATCAATGATAACAGATGTGTTTTTCTCGCATGCCGAACTGGGCCATTCGTCTTAGTTTGCTGCATCGGTGTGGAAAATATATTATCTGCTGCTGACTCACACTTTCATTCTTCCGTATCATTTCTAAATTTCATAATTATTATAAGGAGATAAATAAAAATGAGCCCATTCTTTGACAAAGCACAATCCTACACTCTGTTTTGTTGATTTATTTTGCATCAAATGAATTGTGGCCTTTCAGCAAAATTCAACATGCAGATGTAGTGAATGAGCCATTTTAATTTATTCAATTAGTTAAAACATAGTCGCATAGAGATTTGTTTTGGTGATTAATGAGTTGATATTTTTCAATTAAACACACTATTGTCTGCTGATAATTCTTTCTTTTTTTATTGTCAAAAAAGCCCATGGAAAGATAAAAACCAACAGTGAATGGAGCTATTGTCTAAGCCTCACTTTGCTAATTATAGTAGTTTGTTTCGGAAAGGAAAGCATATTTGTAAGCTGTTCTTCTTTCTTTTTTTTAAAATCAATGCAGAAGAGGCAGAGATATTCTGACTTTTAGCACCTAGTATGTTAAATAAATAAATGACCACCTGATTACTTTCAACACTTAAAACATTTGCACTTGTGTATTTCTTTGTGTGTCTATCCTGGCTACCATAGCCTGTCATGATGGCCTGGACAGAGACTCTCCTGTCCTGGCATAAACTTCATCTCCTTCAGTGGATACAGCTGCTAGCCACAGCCTAACAGCTGCTCCCCACAGCATTATCATAATCCCCATCACTCTTCCTCTGTCTCTCTCCCCCTCCTTTTCCTAACATTTCGGTCTCTTTTTATTTCTGCTTTGTCACAAATGTTCATGATATTGTACGGGATTAAAATGAGCTTCTGTTAAAGGTGCATACAAAAAAATTGCTAAAATGGTGCCTAAAATTTATTAATTTTAACTAATAAGTATAAACACTGGCACAATATCAGCTGATAATTTACTGGTATGAATGTTGGTTGAATTTATATTTTATTTTCTATGCACCTAAAAGGAGATGCTCATTTTAATCTTGTTGCGCAGTGTATAATGACAATAAAGGTTTCTATTCTATTATATAAGACTATGTATACCACGCTCAACCGAATAAATGTGTGCATCATTAAAAAAAAAGCTGCTATTACCAATCCGGCAATGCATGCGACTGTTTTGTTAATGGGAGTTAAAGGTGACTTGGTTAAGTGGAGCAGAGCGTTACAAGTATTAAATGCAACATTAAACACAGTGGGAATACTCTCAGGGTCCAATTTGGGTAAATGCATTTGGGGGAGCCGCTCTAATTACACCAAAGAGATACATTATTTATCCATGTACATTATTATAATACACTGTCTCTTCCCTGTTTCCCAACAAGCAGGGTTCATGCACAGTTTAACCAACGTGCTATGCGTAAAACGTCACACGTGAACAAGTGTAGAGAAATGTCATGTCTTTTTATTATTATTATTTATGTTGCCAATTCTTCTGACTTTCAAGTAGACTGCATAGCCTGGTGCTACCAGACCATCGTACTTCATTTCATTTGTACAGAAGGTCTGGAACTGCTCTATTTGCCAAACGTTCACTCACTTGGAGGCGGGTGTCTTTTGAAGTTTAAAACTATTGGATTTGCCCAGTGCCACTCTGGATCAGCCAACCAATCGCATAACGTTTGGTCGTAGCATTCAACTGAAACTGGAGCGCGACTTAGATGTCATCGTTCTCAGCCACTCGCTCTGTTCGCTGATTGGACACTCCACCCCAGCCCCAGACTGACTACTGAAGGGAAAATGAAATTTGAAACTTAGCAAGATTTTTTCCCACCATGTAATTAGGTGCTATTGATGTATTTTTTTCACAGCACAATATCTGCTCCCCGGGAATTGAGCAGGGTTATTACAACACCACCAATCAAAGGCAGAAGGAAATATTATGGAAATTATGAATTTGAAAAGAAAAAGTTTATCGACATAAAACACTTGGCTGGGAAATAAAGCATGGAATAAAAGGTGGAGTCAGTGATTCTAGAGAACACTTGTTGTCAAAAGCACTTGTCAAAATCAGTGAATATTATATCAGGATCTGCGAGCTGTCCATACTGTCTTTGTAAATTGAAAAAAAAAATATGTTAATGTTAATACACAGCCTAGGCTCTGTAACCTGGTATGTAAACAAAGGGGGTCCACAGTAGCTAGCAACAAGCCTAGGTTGAGTATTAACACTTGATTTGTTTGAGGATTGAATAGATATTGAATGATTTTGATCCAAAGTGATATTGTCAAGCGTTGCTGACTCAACCTTTAAATCCAGCACACAATGGCTTTATTGAAACAATATTCACAATTAACTCCATTGTCCATCCAAGGGAAATCCCTTCCACCCAGGTCTACACTGATCTTCAGATATGAAGCTGCAGTTTGATTGATCGCACTCTGATTATGACTTGATCGATAACAGTTGTTGATGCGAAGCACTTAACCTGAAATGTATTCTCATTGGACACATGCATTGGATTTCAGTCCAATACATTTGGAAGTGCGCTAATTATGTTTAGGTTGTATCAGTAGCGGTAGCAGTAGCAACAGAAGAGGGAATATATCTTTGTGCAGTAATACTTCTAATATTGCAGAGATGGGAGTAGTAGGTAGGTACCACCATAAAGGTTGACTTCCAATGATGCCAGGAGTATGTGTATGTCTGTTCGGTCATATTCAACTCAGTTATGAGAGGAAGGCGTTGTCCATGAGGAGAATGTTGTCAAATGTTTGAATCCTTGTCACAAGTGATCGATTATGGGTACAACATATTGGCTCAGATCAGCAGCCCAAATATTTGCCTTAATCTGAAAGCATCATCGCTGTTATCCAATCCAACAAGCCAAGAGCCAGGAACTGAGGCCTATGTAAATACATTAGGACCAACACGCTTGATGCAACCAAACGGACCAACTGACACGGCTAATTGAGTTTGGTGCTTTTTGGCCGTGATGCATCATTAGTGGACTTGCAAAGCGAATCCGGCAATTCTCAACACTGAGGCCCGTCTCCCACTACCTCATGAGATCATCCCTCAGTCCATGTCTCTCTTTTGGGACAAATGTCAATTTGGGTTGACGGGGATGTAACAGTGTAATAATCAACTCTTTCTTTCAGCCTGTCTAGTGCCTGGTTCTACACCTCACACATGCTTCCAAGAATCGTGTTGGTACAAAGTTTCCTACTTATAATAAAATGAATGGGGAAGTGCATTCAACAAGACTTGCTAGCTTTGGAGAAAGAGCTAGCTTTAGCTTGCTAGCGACTGGAAGACAGAATGTAGTTGGCAAAATAGTTTTGTTTTTTTCGAACATCATGGGAGATTTTTTTTTATTCTTGAGCTGACTAATAACACGGAGGAGCTGAATAAGGGGTGTGTCATGCTGCATTTGTGAGAGTATACAACAACAGCTAAACGAAAATGGTGGGTAGGCAGTAGCTGCTTTACTGACTGGCTGTGTTGTGCAGTTCCTAAATGTTGTAGGAGTTGTATACCTTAAAGAAATGTTTGCTCATGGTGGCAGCTAGCTCAGTAAGTCATTATAGAAAACAAAACCCACTTTTCATTATCAGCACAAAATGCAGTCGAGGCAGCGCTTTCTGTACCAACCGAGAAAAAGAAAAAAAACTAATGGAAAAGGGTAAACATGCTTCCACTCTTGTTTTCCGTACACAAAACCCACAGAATAAAGCCCTATTTGCTTTCCCTGCTTGTATTTGCGTTTACTTCAGCTCATTTCATCCCAGGCAAAGCTTTCAGTGCATCCTACATGCGAGAAAACCTTTTGGATGAGAGCAACCCCGCCATGATGCATTAACGTTAATTATATACGACCTAAAATTACAAATCACAAAGGACTTTACATCCGGTACCATATAATCCTTAGACCTTGGGTTTGCGAAAGGAAATGACTACAGAAAACACCTTTTAATAGGTTCTATATCAGGAAAAAAAACTTGTGCTGAATAGGCATCTCAAGCCAATTTTATTTATTAGCCCAAAATAACAAATCCTAACCTTAAGTGCTTTACAATCTGCACGGAATAATGTAACCCACTATCCTTAGACCTTGAGTTTGAATAAGGAATAACTGTGGTTTGGTGTGTTTTAGCTGTCAAGCTTTTTTCAGTGTCTGGACTGTTTCTCTGCTCCCCTCCAGCCAGGTCTTGAAAGAGGCTGTGTATATCCATGGAGACCCACACCCTGGCCACTGTCCCAAGCCATCAGCACCTTCTTGATATTAAAGGCAGTGATTTTAGAGAATGCTAGTTGTCAAAATCTGTGAATAAAATCCTCACAATCTGGTACCTGTCCGTACTGTGTGTGCGTTGAACATTTGGTGTTAATACACAACCTAGGCTCTGTAAACTGGTATGTAAAGAAAGGGTATGTAAACAAAGGGAACCCATCGTAGCTAGCAACAAACCCTTTTTACAGAGTCTAGGCTGTTTGGTGGATCATGATGAAATATTCATTAAAGAAGTGATTTTGACGAAAAGCATTCTCCAGAATCGCTGACTTCACCTTTAATCAAACCCACAAACACACACACACACAGACACACACACAGTTTTCATCCAAACTCCAGCCCCCTTCCTTGAAGAAGGAACCCAGTGCTCTGGTCATTCTTTTAATACTCTGTCACACTTCATTTAGCTTCTAGGAGGAGGAGGAATAGAGTGGGTGTGGGTGCAGCAGGCTTTAACACATGCATTGCCCCAGTAGCTCGCAAACACCATACCTGTCCACTTGTGCACAAACACACACGTGCGCACACACACACACACCTAAATAAACTCCAACAGCATTTTGTGCTACCGTAAGCATTCTTAGAAAGCTCTGCGGACTACCAGAATTCTCTCTTTGGACTTAAGGTTTTTTCTTCTGCCTTTCCCCTCCTTTAACTGGCCTTGCTCTATGTTCCATCCCCTTTGAATTTTGTTCCATTCAGTTCCAAGGGCCACCCAGCAATAGAATGAGGTCAGAGCAAAGTGTTAGAGTCTAAACAAGTAGAAAACACCATGGCGGCTTCACCAAAACAGGGGGGGACGCAAATGTACTCTGACACATTGGGCCGAGCCGAGCCGCGCTGTCCGTCAAAATCCCCAATGAAAACAAGGAGCCCTCAAGCAGTGACTGAATAGGGGGTCTTTCACAAACCTGGCAAACCTTTGTTCTCCCGGGCCAAAATCCGTGAAGTAAGCAAGGTGCTGCATGGTTAAGCAAACCGTATGGAGGTGTGTGTTGTTGTAAAGCCAAGCTCCGGGCCAGGCGCTGATGTAAGCAGTGAAATGTGCGCTGGTGGTGCCCAGAGAAGAGATGAGATTTCCAGGTTTATGTTGGCAAGGACAAAAAGTGCCATCTTGGGTGTGGTAAGAACTCCCACAATGGACAACAGTGACGCTTGTAAGTATGCCCCTTCAAATGTAAGTGGAAATGTGTTTGATAGAAGCATTATTCCGCTAGTTAATAGGGAGTTGGTTCACTTAACTAAAATAAAGCCAGAATTTCCGGCTACCATTACCCGTCATTAATATGATCAAAAGGCCCTTTTTCAAGGAATTCCTTTGGGTGTAGTTCATTCAATTACAAGCCATTTAATTCTCAGAAGTAGCAGTCAGTCTTACCAATGTTTTCTACATTGTAAAACTTCACACAGAGAGAGGGCCTATATAAAGGCATGTGTGCTAACAACATTACCACCATGCCAGTTTACGTCTTTCAGCACCAAAGGGCCACCAAAATATTCCAATGCAAAAATAAGTCGGGACAGATTTTGATGGATTTTCACACAGACAAGCCCAAGTGTTTTTGCAAAGCGGAGTTCGTTACCATGCCAACCTCCTGTGCACGAACATTGAGTGAGTATGGAGAGGTGGTAAATGTTTCTTTTACTGAGTCAGTTTTTCTATCGTTGAGACGGAGCTGAGCTTACGATATCAAGGATGTCTAAAAAAATAGACAAAAAGGAATTCTCACACACACTTTTAACACGAACAAGATAGTCCAAAAGCATTCCACACGTCATGTAGCTCACACTTGGTTCCTGCACACAAACCACATGGCAGCATGACATTACGACAACTTCCGAATCCTGCACAAGCCGAGAGGTGAGCACCAGATGCCCACACACACTCTCTCTCTCTCTTTCTCTCTCAGTTGGCGTGGAAAATGTCAGCGGTGCAGATGGCGAAAAATCTTTATTTATTTTTCTAGTTTTTTGCTTGCTAGGTCCAGTTGCGACCTGTCCCTAGGGTATACGCCAGAATATGCGACATCTCATCCATAAACATGTGATGGGTGTGCTGTGTGTGGATGTCGTGGTTGGCTTGGCTTGACTGCAGGAGGCATGCCAAGCTACTGTACTGGGCCCTTTCATTATTCATAGCCAGGGCCGCTCTTTGTTTTCAAGCGGCACAGATGTAATACGCAGTATGGAAGAAAAAACCGGAATATGAATCCATCTGATGCGGAAAAGGAAAATTTGCCCCTTTAATTTAGACGCGGCATTTTTGTAAATACATTCTTTATTGCATGAAATTGGCCTTTTTTCTTTCCAATTTCAAATGAGTGTGTCTGCTGTTCCACTTGGAAGAGACACACCTGGAATAAAACATTTTCCAAGGGCGACTTTGAGTGCACAGACAGTTTCCTTCCCTTTCTCTTCGGCTGCTCTTTGTTCTCACACACAGTAAAGGGAGGGGAGACGCCTCCGTGCACACACATGCTCACACACATACACGCACATGAATACAGTTCGGCAGCCCTGCAGTAAAGCTTATTTGTGCATATGCAGCTCAGTTGTAAAGGTGGAGTCACCAATTCTGGAGAATGTTGTCAAAATAATTTTCAGTCAAATCAGTGAATATCTCCTCGCGATCCGCTACTTGTACGTACTTTGTGTGTTAATACACAGTCTAGCCTCTGTAAACAAGCATGTTGCTAGCTACGGTGGGTCCCCTTTGTTTACATACCCATTTTCATAGCCTACTAGGCTGTGTATTTACACCAGATTTTCTTTTCTGCACACACTTATTACGTACAGGTAGCAGATCATGATTTTGACATAAAGAGATTTTAAAAACAAGCATTCTCCAAAGTCCCTGACTGCACCTTTAATGTTATACAATGTGCGGGGTAATAGGAGAGGTGGGTAAACCAGCCCTTTAGAAAATAAATGGCAACAAAAATTCAGTCGTCATCTGTACACTTTTCTAGTCTTTTGCATAATGTATAGTTCCTATATATGCGCAAATGAAATGCAATAATCACCTTGGCTGAGTCACACTCGCCTGTCTACTTCATTTAGTCCATCATCGCGACAACATCGAAATTCCATGTTCCATGGCTGCTATTCAAACTCCAATATGCCACCATGCTAAGTGCTCCCACGTTACGCTAATGGCTGATGAGGCTGACAGTGTTATATAATGAAGTGTCGTTGAGTAGAAAGTAGAAACTGAAGAAGAATCGAACACGTGTCAGCCTTGTATTAAAAAGCCAGCAGGTTAAGGAGTTTCAGTCAATCTACAAAGGTATTGGTTCATTTATATTTATTTTTTCAGGTTTTGGTCAACCAACATCCATCCCACAGTACAATACAGCACAACAGCAAAAATTGCAATCTCACAAACTACCATAGCGTTGAGTCACCATATTTCTGTCAAAAAAACAACAAACAAAAAACAAAAAACAATATTGTCTTTATTTTCCCATTTTTAAGTCGATTTCTTCGTAATATTGTGGTATTTTTTCCTATCTTAAATCTATTGAGGACTTTATTCAGCGAGCAAGCACGTACTGCCTTCATAACCACACGGGTATAGAGAGTAACTGTCAACCACCCAAAGTATTTCAACAAAACATTTGTGACAGCCCGTCACAGCTGTACACTTCTCTGTATGTGTATGTGAGATCAAATCAAGGACGGTGGAGGCAAACATGGTATGGGCTCTGAACGAATGTAATCGCTCACTGAAATTAAATTATGCATTATAACTATATAAAAAGTACTCCTGTCTATATATGGCTAGAGGCTAGGGAAAGGGGCATGGACACGACAGTGCAGGCCACACAGATAAAGAGATTGTGAAATAAATAACTTGTTATTTTTCAATGGATTTATGAATACATTTTGTCACTGTTGTTTCAACACAAAAGATGATGAATTCCAAATTGATTCTCACTTTTGGAGTGCGCAGCAGAGTCCAAAACACTGATTCACAAATAAAGCAAATGCACTTAGAAGCAATTTCACGTTAAAATCTTTTGTTTGCTTTTGTGCAAATAAAGTGCAGCGGAGTGAGGTGAGATTGAAATTGACAGAAGACAAAAGCTCCGTGTTTATAAGGAGAGAAAAATGGTGACGACCAGCCCCCGGGGAGCAAATGAAAAGTGACTGTGAAACTCAGATTGATGGAAAGAGAAGCTAACAAGTTTTGACATGAGCGACAGTGGCCAAATGCACAACCCAACAAGCTCTTTTTTTAACAGTGGCCACTCAAAACTGTCACTTTAGCTGGTGGACAGCAAATTCTGCCAAAGACGGACACTAAAAGGAACAACCACGCTGAATGAAACACGTTCTTTATTTATTTAAATATAGAAAATGTGTGCTAGGATGCCAGCCTGCTGGTGTAGTCCCACAACATGCCTAGGACCTGATCCTTGGTCCAAGTGCAAGTGATGCCCTCTGCCTGCTGCTTCTGCTGTTCAACTACTGCACCTTCAAACCCCCTCCCTACCTCCATACAGCTTGTACTGCTTAAGTTTATCACAGCTGGTGTTCGGACCAAAAATAGCAAAATGTTAAAGATATACTGCATAACTTCTGACGCCCCCCCCATTGAGGAATTCAGCCTTCGGTGATCGCGCATGGATTTTATACCTACTGCTCTATGTCCAGGTTTTTCTCATCAGTAGAATCAATGACTTGGGCGCTTCTCAGGATTTCTCTGAGCTCCTATGCCAGTGTCCGGGGGGCGGCACCAGTTTGTAAACGTTGCCATACTGAGAAATACAGAGAGAGTTTTGTGGAGCTGACAGGCTTAGTCCACTTTGTGTCAAATCATCTGGCGATGGCTTAAGTGGTGTTGTCTGTCAGAACATATCCTACTGCTCCAACTGTACTTTTCAACAAGCTACTTCCCATTGCTTGCACCACTGCACCCAAATCTATTTACCTTCCATGTAAAGTGCATTGCTTTGTGTGCACTTGAAGCTTTTTCAACTGGAAAAGACTTTTAAATGGAAAAGCTTTATGAGCTGTGACACCACTTCTGTGTTATGTCACTCCGCCATTGAGAGTATGATAATGGGCTTTATCCAAATGAAATAGTCACAGATGATAACATTTCAAACTGAGCTCCAGTGTACGAGCTATCTGGGATATAAGCAGTAAATATCCTAGGGTACACAATTTTACTTTAACTGAGATGTTTGTAAATAATATGTTATCAAAAAATCAAACTGTAACAGAGTACTGGGCTAATAGGTAGGTTTGTCTCGTGGAGCTGGTGGAGGATTAAAGACACGACACAGATATTTGGTAACCGGTTTTGTATTTCAAATAAACAGAATAATCACTTGACTCAATCAAGGAAATATAAACAAACACAAATAAAAATTAGGCCTTCAATTCAATTCAATTATCTTAGATGTTCACACTTGGTATGGGCACACTTTACTCCATACATTTAGATCCACAGTTCCCAGTTCTACTCAAACATTAATTAGACTAAACATAAAACAATGCATCCCACACACTTCATTCACTGCAGGTTAGATGTGTTTGTGGGTGCAGAATGTTCAAGGAAGTCAGTGTTTGTTTGGGCAGGGGAAATCCTACCACACTCCAGGCAGCCAGGCTTGAAGCCTGCCTTTTTAGGGAATTGGACTTGAGTTTGTTCTTCTCCTTTAGCTCGCCATCATTTCACTCCGGCAATAGGGCCTGACCTGTAGTGATGGGTCGAAATGTGCCGAGGCTTCGGAGCGTGTGTCGAGTAATCCCGGAAGTTTTTGGTGAAGCGCGTATCGATGCTTGTATCGTTTAGGGCGAATCACGTGACTGATGACGTTCGAAGCCTCGTTTGTTCAAGAAGTGCTTCGGGTATTGTGGATCCACTCGCACTTTGTGGGTTAGTGTTGGCGATTTATTGGTTTGGGAGTGATGTAGACGTGGATGTTGTATCAACTTGCTGTGACTTTATTGTGCGCTGCTGCCTCATCTGTGCCATCTGAAAGAGTGTTCTCCAAAGCAGGAGAAGATGTTTCCAAAAGGGGAAATTGTCTGAACCCCAGCACAGTGGAATACATTTTGTTTCTCAATAAAAATGAATCAAATCCTTAAGTTGCACAAGCACATTCACTGCCCCTTACCTTTATATAACACTGCGACAGTTTGAAAATAAGTATTCCTGTCATTATGAGTAATTCAAAGTTTGACGAAAAATATTTATTGATAGATTTATTCATATGTTTTATCATGTTTCATACCCATAATAATACACCAAACAAAATATAAATTGTATTTAATTTATATGAATTAGCCTAATACATGAACAATAGGCTACATGAAATGCATTTATTAAGATGTATTGATTTATTAACTTGTCAGTCACTCATTCCCATGGCTGCAATGTTGCAGGACAGTATTGAGTTTATTACAAATTGATAGAATGATCTGGCTATTTAACACTGTTTGACCAGCAGGGGGGGTTGTATTGTGTTCAAATCGGTTCAAATGAAGCCTCGAGAAATGAACCTTTTTGTGAACCATTTGGCTTTAAGGCTTCAAGGCTTCAAAAAGCTTCAGCTGGCCATCACTACTGACCTGTTTAGGTAGACAGGTAAGATTACAAGTCTGCTCAATTTGGGAGCAGCATTTTAATTAAGTGTTCAGTGTTGGAAGCGTCCTCCTCAGCAGCAGATCAGCTCCCCCATGTTTTCAGTCACAGTCCAGGTAAGTATGGTTTGTTTCCAGGGTTGGTAAGTATGGTTTTGTTTCCAGGGTTGGTAAGTTTGGTTGTGTCTCTCCTGTGTTGTGCTTCTCTTACAAAGGTTCTGATTGACTGGGGTTTTAACTGTGTCCTGCTGCCTGAATGCTTAATTAGCTGATTTGGTTCACCTGGGGAATGGGGGTTGGGTCAGGGGATTTGATTGGCTCAGGGGATGTGATTGACAGTTTGCCAATTTCAACAGTGTTACATCTACTTCTATATAAGGCAGACGTATGGGAAAATGGGAGGGAGAAGTGCCCTTATTCTAGAACGAGAAATCAAGAAAGTGATGAGAACGTAAACCACGACTATCGCAAAAAAAACAAGACAATTTGAATACATCCCTTGGGGATGCTAACGTGAAGCCTGAAGCCTGTGTGAAATGAATTTCCATATGGGACACACACACACACACTCACACACAAAAGAACACATTGAAGTGTCATATGATCTCACCATGTTTTGACTCTGCGAGAGCATCTGCCAACTTGGCAGCACAGCGGTTTCTCACACATTCTTTTTAAATTACATAAAGGATGATTTGTGTGCGCTGACAGTTTGCTGAGATAACACTTGTAACTGTCGGTAGAGAGCGGAGGGGATCCTCAATTTAAGTGGAAGATTTAGTGTAACATATTTTAACCATGTTAGTGGAGTTCTCTGGTCAAAGAAAAGCCAAGAATAAAGATGTGTTCAAATGCTTATTTCTCTTTCATTTGTATGCCATAAGAATGTGTAATTTCCAGCACTATAGCTCGTGAGACAGTGACACCTAGTCTTTGCTACCTTAAATGTACAGTATTACATTTATATGATTTTCTTGGACTGGTTAGATAGACGGAGCAAAGTTGAACAAACAGTTATTGCTTGTAGATGCTGCTTTCCATTGCACATCTCATTGCCACTGTCCAAAGGAAAACTTTTTTTCAGTGGGACATTTCAAAGACCGCTAGTCTAGTTTAAGTACCAAAGGGTCTTATTCGTGAGTGAGCGGAATGGTGGGTGAGATTGGCTGGAGAATCGGAGCAGCAGCGCAACATTGTGACAAAAAGAGAGCTGAACCGGAAGGCAAAGCTTTTGATGTAACAGTTAATCTTGGTTCCCACCCTCACTTATGGTCATGACTGAAAGAAGGACATCGTGGGTACAAGCATCTGAAATTGTTTTTTCTCAGGAGGGTGGCTGGCATCTCACTTTGAGATAAGGTGAGAAGCTCAGTCATTCGTGAGGAACTCAGGGGCAGATATGCAACTCCTGTGCGTGGAAAAGGTTTCAGTTGAACTTGTGGTTGGGTCATCTACTAAGGATGCTCCCTGGTATCCCCCAGTCAGAGCTGGTTAATGTGGCCCGGGAAAGGGAAATTTGGGGTCCCCTGCTTTATCTGCTGGCCCAGTGATCCGATTTCCAGCTAAGCATATGATGATAGATGGATGGATGGATGGATGGATATAAAAAGAACCAAAGTAAAGGCATTAAAGTTGTCCTAAAACTTCAAACCCCTTCTTTCTCAACTTTCCTGTTCTGCACTTTTGCAGTTTTGCAGAAATATTTTGTTTACTCCATGTCGATCATGTCCTTTACAAATCTGGGAAAAGGAGAAGAAAAATCTCAAGCGCTGCCAAAACCACTAACAAGACCAAATTCGCTGTAGTGTTAAAGCTTTCAGCAAATTTGGTGGATGCTGTAGATCTGCAGATTTGTTCTGGCTCAAGGGCCAAAAAAAAGCTTAAATTTCACTTTTCAGCAGCATGGCATTTCGGCATATAACACAAGCTGAGGAGTTTTCCATCCGCGGGGCAGTGACACGGTCTCACTCCCTTTTCACCGCGGTATTATGTGGGAGAATGCAGAGCTGATCCAAAGGATTCCAGCGTCTGAGAGCGACTGTTTGATTCAGACGGGCCCAGGCCTGCTTGCAATTACTCTAGTCATTGGCTGGAGGTAGCAATGAGAGACGGTTGCGCCGGGCCTTATTATGGGCTGTCCGATGGCAGCTACTGGGCCCTGGCGTCGCCTTGGCTACACAGCTCGTCCAAACCTCAGCCGACAATGTTCTTTCTACCCCATTTCTTTCTGATGTGCAGCCATTCTGCCATTCTCGCTTTGGGCTTTTTTTTAATTCAGTGAGGACGAGCGAGTGGGAGGGTTAGAGACTGGGAAGGAAGAACGAGAGGGGTGGCAGTGACACGCAGCAGGCAATACTGGGGGAGTAGTAGGGCATACCGATATATTGAAGGAAGCGATGAAATAGGGAACGTTCCGCAAATCTCAACCTTCTATCCATCCCCCTGCTCTTACTTCAAAACAAAAGGTCATCGCGCTTGTTCTGTCATAGCCCCGAAAAACCCCTCTGGAATCAGCTTCCACAACATTTCTGATCTGCACAATCTCTGGATTTTTCAAAAGGCTCCTCAAAAACCAAAATACAGAGAGTGTTTTGTGGAGCTGATAGGCTTAATCGACTTTGTGTCAACTGGTTTGGCGATGGCTTGAGCCAAAATTCATGAAAAAAGTTACTATAGTACTATGCACTATCTTTAAGCTTACTCTTAATTTCCTTAAGCAAGGCAGTCAGGAAGCAGAGACAGAAAAAGAAAGGTCATGACGGAGGATGTAAAGTGGAAGGGGGAGAAAGGGTGCACTGGGAGAGAACAGTAGACTAGTAGGACATTCCCAATTCCCCCGTCCTGTGTCTGTGTGTCCCCTGGTAGAGGCCCTCTCCCCTTCTGATCCGCTAATCTGACACTTCCAGAGGCTAGGCACGCACAACATTAGACACTCATATTGACATACGCGTTAGACTATGAGCTCACACACACACACACACACACACACACACACACACACACACAGGAGACTGAATGCCAACATTAATCAAACACACTGAAGGCGCTAACATAATTAACCATATAAACAAACACACACAGCAAATTAACAAGTACACCCACACTCAATAACAAACACACACACACACACACACACACAAAATGCAAATAATTGTTTCCACACCGCATGTGAAAGATGTGTGTTTACGTGTGTATGGAAAGCTGTACCTGCACGTACAATGTGGGTTAATAAGACGAGCCGGGTCCGGAGTGTATAATTTGCGGTGAAACTGCTCACGCTCAAATTACAGGTGCCTGAGGTATTGAATGGGAGTGTAAGTGGGTCCCATTAAGGCCCAAATAGGGCTAATGCAATCCACAGATCTAATTGAGTAATGCGATTGCTGGGTTGTTGGAAGCATGTTTGGAATTCATTGGGGTTCATTTGAAGCCCACTTCAAGTTTTTTGTTCAAAGTCTGAATGTTAAACCAGGACTGCAAATAACATTAGTGAAGGCAGAGCCGTGGGATCGTGTCGATGGGAGGGTTTAATTCGTTCAAAAGCAGGATCTTCGGCGCAAGTGGGGTGGAGTTACTTGGGGCTGAAACTGAACACAGGAGCCAACGATCAGCAAAGTTATTATTCAAGAAGTTGATATTTGGAGCACAATGCTGCTTAATTTCCAAATGGCAAACAGAACAGGCCCAGAGAGACTTGTCATTAAGAGTGTTGAATGTAGCCCCGCTTACAAAATTATAAATATTTATTCAAGCTTCTGATTTGCAGAAATCAATGAGTGCACTTAGCAGCAAAAATACTATATGCAGTTCCACCTGTTTTTATGTGTAAAATATAATTAAAATAGCAGCTGTTTAAAACACAGCCAGAAACAATGAATACAGTTTTTCTTTTATTTGAAAAATTGGCAAAGCTGAAGAAAGGCTTCAATGAAACTCGATAGAAGGAGCTTTTTCAAAATGGTTTATACTGTACATATCTCTTTTCCTTCAATGTCATCCCGTTTATTTTTGGCAGCATATAGACAATTTCTTGGTCTGATCTATAGGGCTGCAACGAACGATTATGTTCAATATCGATTATAACATGCCGACAATTTTCTCGATTAATCAATTTGCCTGTCTATAAAATATCAGAGCAGAGTGCCAAACTTAATTTCTCTCAACTTTCATCTAAGACAAACCCCAAATCACACAGTGTAATGGGGCCTTCAGTTGCCTTGCATTGGGCCCTCTCAGCCACCGTACCACCACACTTTTAAATAATATTAATTCTTGTTGCATGCACAATGTAGAAAAACCTTCAATACAAAGGGAATAAATTAACAAAACTCAATAGAGACGCTTATTATTCGGCACATGTCAAAATCTAGTAAACGTTGAATTGTGGCTGATATCATGCACTGCAATTCTTGAATTCCCATTTTACATTCAATGTTGGAATTATTGACCCATAAGCGCTGGTACATTCCCAGATCTGTTAAGGAACTGACAAGCATGCGTGTGATGTAATGCATGGTCATAAATCCGCAAGTCCCTTAGTGGAAGCTAATGGCTCCTTATTTAATTTAATTGTTCATGTAAGTGAATACGCATTGTGCACTGAACATACAACCTGTAGCTGCGTGCACAATGAGGTGTTATGCACGTGGCATGTGTGTTTGTTTATCTGCGTGTGTTCACGTGTGGCTGAATGTCTGGTGTGCATCCATGCATGTCTAAAAAGGTCATCTTCAACCGGGCCAGACGGAGCCTGAGAAGCGCTCGCTAACACTTCCCCAACGTATTAGCATAACAATAAAGAAACCCACACACTCATCTCCTGCTCCCGCTGCAATAATCACTTATTTACCTGTCTCCACCGTGTTATTGCATGACCTTGAATGTAGCCATACGCCAGTGTGTGTGTGTGTGTGTGTGTGTGTGTGTTTGTATAGTGTGCGTCAATGAAAGGCAATGAAAATGTATTTCAGTTGCAACTCTGTGTCTTTTTCTGCGTGTGTGCATGGGTGTGTGTGTGTGTGTGTGTGTGTGTGTGTACCAGCTTGTGTTAACATCTAAACCTGCCGTTATGTCTTAAACAGTTCCTCACACACACTTACACACACATAGGCACATACACACCCACACACAAACACAAAGTGGAAAAAGAAAAACAAGTAAAAGGAGGGGGATGAAAAAAACGCCAGAAATGAGGCAGCCAGCATGTCGAGACTGTTCCGATTGGCTGGGCAGCGGTTGAAGGTTATCCCAACTAACAAACATATTACGCCAACCATGGAGGCACACACACACACACACACACACACACACACACACACACACACACAAAGGCACACACACAAAGATGCAGCTCTTTTGTGGCTAGACAACAGTTGGTAACCTTCAATTCCGTTGCAGTGAAATAGAAGATGCAACAAAGTGAGTTCCTTCCAAACGACCACCGTTGCCAAGGAAGCAGTGTGGGGCTTGCGGAGGTGTAACCCTTGTAACAAACACCCCTGAAATGGAATCAAAGTAAACGTACTAAGGCCTTAATGTGATGGGACCAGACAATAGGCTTAGTTAGACAAACATTTGTGGGAGACGGGGAAACTCTGAGGCAGAAATTATGCTGTTAGGTTGAGTTAAAACTCTACCGAACTCAAGTTTCTTTAAAGGATTCATTCAAAAGGCTACAATACATTTAGTTTTATTACATGAACTCCTTTGATGAAAGAACCAATGTAATCTCCACCGGGGATGGGGAGAAAAGAAGAGCTTGTCAGGTTGCCAAACAGTGTCAGATAGTAGATAACCCCACTCCCCCACAACACTTCTAAATGTCAGAATTAAGGGCTCTCCATCCGACAGCCTTCACGCCTACCTCGCACAGTGATTGGACAGGTGTTTCATCGCGAGTCAAACGACTGTCCACCGGTTGAGTGCTCCTTTTATATTCTCCTAAAAAAGACACTCGGATTAATAAAGTACTCGTTTCAATGTGTCGTACGAAAGCCAATGCAATCTCTGAGTAAGTAAAATGGTCTCGACACCCTAATTGTTGAATTAGAACTGAAAGAGAAAATACTGATAATACTGGGAAAACCTATTGCACAATGGAATATATTGACAGCACCATATTAGCAGCAAAGTTCTATATTATTATTGAAGGAAACTGCACTTAAAACGTCGGTATGCCGTTCACATTGGACAGGGAAAACATTCTGTCCAAAAACTTTCCGGCCACAACACATAAACACGGTCAAAATGCTACGAGGCAATTTACAAAAATGAAAGGAAACAAGCAGGGAAGCTCATAAGTACAGCTGAAAATATGTACAGATAGTGTAGGTGACAGGGACCAGAAAATGGTTATTTTGAGGCTATTAGCATGATCATGCATAGCAGCACAATGATCTAAAATTGTTATTTGCTACATCAATATAAAAGCAACAAATTGCATTCCAGTTCTACGCCCTTACCCGAGCATTGCTTCACTTGCCCCACCGTTGGCCTTTGTTTTCTACAGCAGACAGACACCAGGTGGGATCATTAGACATTTATGACCACCTCCATCTTTCTCCTTGTCTCTGTCTCTCTCTCATCACACTGTCAAGCTCAGCTATTTCATCTCACACTTGACTGCGGCGGGCCGTCACAACGAATTAGAGGTAGACGAATACGGGGCAGGTTTGGGGTGTCAGCTGAGGGCAACGTCCCGGTAATGTCGACTTGTTTTCGGGAATCTAACCCGATCTAACCGTTCCAGAAAACAATGCTGCCATGAATGATTTAGAAGGGAGTTGAGTAGACAAAAGCTTTTGTTTGCTTCTCCCACCGGGGCCATCCTCAATTTCACCCTTTCCACAAACAAAACGCTGAGGGTAACTGACTGTAAAAGAAAAGGGCGTGGAGCACATGCATCAGCACAATTCGAGCAATTTTCCCCCGAGCTAATCCAGAGCTAACGTAAATAGCTAGTAATCAGCTATATGCAGCAAAAACAAAAAAACAGGGAGCACACAACACGACAGCCACGAGGAGATTAATTGGAACGACTTTAGGCCATGATTTGAGATCAATATGAGTTTACACTGCAGGAGAGGGTGTCGGTGCTTAACGGGGGGAAAATGGATTGCACACAATGGCAGTACACCACCGGCGAAAATAAATATCTAAGCAATTAGTCAATTAAAGTTGAGAGCAAACAAGGTGGTTTCACGCCAGCCTGAGGCCAATCATTGGATTTTTAATCATTAGAAGTCATTCTGGGAAAGGCTCCAGTTTGGTGGTATAGTGGGCTACATTCCTGCTTTTTCACACGCCTCATTGGTTTCCTTAGCTGTTTGTCTTAGCATACCACCTATTTAAAGGGGGGCTCCATAGATTGTAGGTAATAAGGTAAGGTTACAATGTCATGAAGAGGACTTTGCAGCCTGTGAGAACAGCTCTACAATAAGTATGGAGTAGCTAAAAGTCTCAAAACATCACCCTGATTACCGTATTCAAGAAACCAAAATGAGGATAAAGTCAGTGTCTTTCAAGTCACTAGTAAGTCTCAAGTTTTGGCAAGAAATCCCAATTAAAGTTAGATAAGTTCCAAGTCAGGTCCAATACGTAAACAGTGTTTCAAGTCTTCAAAAAATCGTTATGGAACTAGCAGCAGTATAAGGCTAACTTAACTGCTGAATAAAAGTTGATAACAGATAGCTAACTTGGATATTTCCAGTTCTTGGTGGATTGTTTTATAAGAACAAAAAGACAGAAACCAAATCTTGAATGTCAAGATTCCATCAGCATGCTTGCTGAGTTAGTACCAGCATCCAAACTATTTCCATGTTGTTGCATCTTCATGAATGATTTTTGAGACACATTTAGCATGATGTCATTCATTTTCTTGTTGACTACAATACAACTTTTACATCTGAATGTGATAATCATAGGTAACATATGTTGTCTGTCTGCTAGTCTTCACTGCCAGACGTCAAAGATAAACAAAGAGTTGACTCATGGCACACTATTTGGCCGGGGGTAGGATATCAAGTTAGTGTGAGTCAAAAGGCTAAAATCGTCCAGGTGAAGTCATGAGTCATCGGTGAAAAAGTGAAGTTGCAAGGTTTTTATTTTGTGTAAAGACTTGTTAGACGGTGTCTGGAGTGTGTCGGACACTGCAAAGTTACAATGGAAAGCATTTTCCGAAACAAATTGGTGGCTTGGAATTTAAAAGACATGGCCAGTCCCAAGTCAGTGAACATGCAATTAAGTTGCCTTATGCGAAATGTAGGAGCTTTAGACTTTTCTAAGAGTGGAACAACCCAATGACAAAAGACAATTATATTTAATTTGATTTATTTAACGAACAAAAGGTGAAACCACCCATTTGACCATCCATTCACCCATGACCTATATATCCATTCATCCTCGCAAAATCAGAATTGTGTTTAAAGACGTCTTCACCTTTTTTTTTTCTTCAGACTTGTGAATATTCCCTTACGGCCGACTGCCCTTTCATTATTTCCTCGCTCTGATTTCTTCCACCCCACACACCACTCTCCTCCTCCTCCTTGTCTGCCTCCCCCCACCTCTGTTTTCTCATCTCTCCATCATTTACCTGCCTCCCCCCGGCCTGTCTCTCTCCACAAGCAGGTGAGAAAATCAATCGCTGATTTGTCGATTTGCTTCGCGGCAGTTCACGCCTAGAGCTTTTCTTTTTCTTTTTCACATCCACCAGCTCTTTCCCTGCCAAAGATATTGAGGTTTGTAGGAAGAACTGCGCAGAGGGAGTATGAATTGGAGTGTTTTGTGATGTGTGCACATATGTGTGGTAATTTCAAATGGGAGTGCAGACAAAGGGAAAAAGGACTGCTTCTTCCTCCCTCTTTCCCTGAGGATAAACTTTTGTCCTATGGTTATTCTATCTTTTTCTCTCTTTTTAAGTATCCTCTGTATATCTCTCAATTGCTCACACACAAACATACAGTTTCCGTTGCCCCATGTTATTATTTAGTGAGCCCACGTGTGTCTATGGAGATTCCTAATGGTAGGCCAGGGTTAGTTGTGCTGCCATTATTAAGATTGCACAGGATGCACACAAACACACACACACACACACACACACACACACACACACACACACACACACACACACACACACACACACACACACACTCTCAAACATGTAAAAACACACACAGGGCCCGTCATTGTCCTGTCACAGCCGCAAGCTATTTTTGGAAACCTTGCCCACAGCCCTTAGTGCAAATATCTTCCCCTTCCCTCTCCTCCCCCTGACTGCACCCGTCAAGCCTCTGTCGCCCTCTGTCACCACGCCAGCCAATCAGAGCCCTCACTGAGCGGCTCAGACAGGAAGTGAAGCTGACAGCCCACCAATCAACTAATAACTGCTCTCGGCAAGCAAGACATTGACGGAGCACACTGTGGATATGGATGTGGTATTTATGGTTATTTGTGGTCTAATTACAGTTTGATTCCATGAAAACACAGTGCTCTTATATCAGACAGGGTAGATGGCGAGATACACAAACACAGCAGGATAAGAAAAGATGTGATTCTCTCTGGGAAGATCCTACATAGACGTACAAAACTACTGGAGTTTTAATGGACTATGGTAAGTGTTAGGGAAATGTCCCAAAGGTGCATTGTGTAAAGGGAATTGACATTTTTCAGGAAAGACTTGGTAGAAATGGAATACAATATTCATAAGTATGTTTTAATTATGAACAAACACTTGAAAACCAAAGTTGATGCCATCTTTATTAACTAGCTTCTTGTCCTTAAAGGCCATCGGAGCTTCTGAGAATTCTCACAATGGTAGGGGTTTGCAATGGAGGGTTGCCATCTAGAACTTCTAAGCACTCGATGACCCAAAAGATTCTACCTTATTCCACACTTCACCTTCAAGGTGTGTGGTTCAGGTTTGTTAAGTGAATTCCAGTTCTTGCGTCTGTTCATGAACTCAACCAGGTAACATCTGATGCATAGTTAATTCTACTATGTTTATGGTAATCACAGAACGTAATAAAGGTTGACTATTGAAAACCACCTCACAACACCTGCATAATAAACCTAACACACACTTTTGAGGAAGGAATCAACTTCAATGACTCTTTAATGAAGTATCCAACTATACACCAAGAAATATATTCGGAAAATCTATCAGGGCCTCTCTCAAAGTCACCTTCACTATCATTGCAAATTACTTCTGCATAGTGCTACACAACACAGATAATGAGTCCAGGCAAAAGCTTTTCTCTTTTGTCGCCCTGTGGAAGATGGGGCGCAAATGTATACAAATGAAGACCAAGCTATCCTGTGGGCATGAGTTGATGAGCCAATTGCTACGCTGAACTTCAGCATTCCGCCTGACAAATTAAAAACTCGGCCTTCAAAGCCCGCTGAGAACAAGTGTGGGTAATTGAATGCTGAGATATACTGACACTTAATTCCTGGCACTCATTGGCGAACACAGCCACTTGCTGAAGTTCTGTAATTGCCCATGCTCCTGAAGAGAGGGCACTTGTAATCATTATGGCAGCTTTACCCCTAGCAATCCGCAATAAAAGCAATTCATAAACTGATTAAATGAAAGCAGAGGCGGTAGAGAGGTATGAGGGGAAATTGAGGTTAGGGTGGAAGGGAGAACAGAAACAGATCACAGGATCAAAATGCAAAAGCTCGGAAATGGTAGAGCTTCGAAAGACCCTTAAAATGTTGATTTATAAAGGAAACGCTTTTTCATGAAACTTCTTATGTCATGCCCCTTCAAAGAGCCCTAAAGGTTCATGTTCGAAACACAGACAGCATTCATTCAGATGGGGCCGCTTATTCTCCTGCTGCTGCCGTCTCCACAACAGACCGCAGACAAATCCGTCTACAAACTGTTTGTCGACGATGTTGTTTTTTCCCTGTGTAAATCATCAACTGGCTTTTTTGAATCAAAGAGCTTTGCGGGACGCGGTCTGGCAAGCGGTTGCATGCTGCTAAGACAAGGATCCACTTCAATTCTGCGATCAGTATGAACATCAGTGTATGAATTGAAAAAGCTACACCAATTTGCTAGCGTGTATCTACTCAAGTTGATTAGTTTGGCCATCACACCTTGGCATCTATCAAGCCGATAGTTATTGGGCGATCACAAAGCACTACCCCAGGGAAAGGACTCTTTTACCAGCACAAGGTACTCGGCTGAAGCTAGAATTATGCTTCTCCAACAAAGACCTCACGGGAGTATACCTTGCCATACACTTAAGCAAAAAGAAGGCCCTGGCTTCTTCCACTGTGATTTCATCGACAGCATGCCAGATAAAAGCTGACGCTGATGAGAGCAGATTGGATTGACCCTTAAGAAGCAGACACAAAGAGGAATGGACAGAGCACAAGGGGGAGGAGGAAGGAAAGGACGGAAGAAAATAAATAAAGAGGTAAAGAGACGAGGCCGAGAAGGAGGAAAGAGCGAATTGAAAATATCTGTGACGGGCACCATGTAATTACTGTGGTGTTCCATTATTAAACGGCCCCAGTCAGTCCTGGTAGGACTTGCATGAGAATTGTATACATAATTAATAACGGGGGACTGGAGCATCCTCTTGCTTTCGATTGTGGATGGGAGAGAAAAGGGGGAAGGTTGAAGAAAAATACCGAATCCAAATTAACCACCATATTATATAGTATTTCGCTGACCTCATAGAGTGCCGGCTTTGAATGTTCGTTGTTTTGTGTGTTCACAAAGGGCACACAGTCCAAACTTTGAATTAGAACTTAATATGAAAATTAAAGAGGAATACAAATGTCGATAGTTACCCATAGCCTCATGAAAACTCCAATGAAGCCTATGCTTCATTAAACGCATCTAGTAAACCCAGCTTTTGCAGGGTTAGTAATGCAAAGGTTTCCCTATTGTTTTTAGATGTAATATAAATGGCAGCAGTGATATTACAATTGCTATATTAGATGCATTAAACCAGGTACATGCTTATTTGTGTCAAAACCGTTGGTTCGGACATAAACACACACACACACACACACACACACACACACACACACACACACACACACACACACACACACACACACACACACACACACACACACACACACACACACACACACACACACACACACACACACACAGCCATTGCCTATCTGGTTAAATCATATGATTGCATTTGCCAGTGTCCCCTGACCTGGCCTCGTCTGAGCCATCCAGATAGAGGTGCAGAGAGGATTAGAAACTCAGTGAAAGGCCAGAGGGGAGCCACAGCTTACATCCACACCAACACAACATTGCTGACTTTCACACATGGCTTTGTAACCTATACTGCATTATACAGCCTGTCACTCCTATTATTATGAGGCAACAGGCTAGAGCAGATGTACAGAGAAACAAAATCTTACCACAGCATCTGCTTTCTGTTGAGTTGATTTTATTATTGATCCCCATGAGGAAGTTTTTATTTGTTTTTCTACTTTTGCATCCAACACAGGAAGGTCAACGCTTGTGTCAATTACACAACTGCCTTTTATCAAATAACAATTCCCAATTGACCCTTTATTCAAGTTCAACCCCATTCCATTCCTCACTCCCAGACCCTCATTCAACCTTCCACTTAGCATTTTGTTTCAATAAACTTATTTGCATATGAACGTGGTATGGTCTTTGTAAGATGAAACTCCAACTGAACCCGTAACCTCCAGAAAACCTGGGATTCTGAGACAACAAACACTCAAAAACTACTTGAAACCTTCTTGAAAATCTTCCCAGTATTTCTATATAATATGCATTCACTAATCAGCATTTCAAAGGAATCACTCATTTCCTTTATAGATTTGTGACGGTTTAGGGAAATCTTAAATATTTGGGGGCCAGAGTGGACCAATCCATTTGTCCTAGTGGCCCCTCCTGAGCAGATGCTTGCAGCCAAAGCAGATGGTGTTCAAATGTCAACAACTAAAAAAAGCATCTTTCCTAACCTTTAGGATACTACATAAACACTGATAGAAACTAGCACACAGTCTCTGGTAATGTGTACCAGAGCTAAGTAGGATGAGTTATAAAAAAAGAAAGCATTAGAGGAATTAAGGCAGAGGTGAAGAGGGCCTCTTTGATGCTCCGCTGTTGCAGGCCTGAATATGCATACAGCACGCGGTAATGCTGAGTTTTGGGATTCCGTTGAGAGGGTTCTGTGGACCTCTGGGAGTACGACTCGGTATCTGGGTTGAAAAAGGCTCAACTGTAGCCCGCAGCTAACAAAGCGAAGGCATTTGGGGAAAGCAAGAAAAATGGGAGAAAAAGAAAGCGGGAGTAGGTGGGAACAGGCTATTAATAAAAACCTGCATTCAAACACATTCTGTAACCCTGTACAGTTTTATATCACATATGTAAAATAGAGACAATGCAAAGAAGGACCACAGGGTTAGGTTAGACAAAGGGGTTGTCTCAAGGTCACTGGCACTAGACAATTCTTATTCAAGGAGTCACAACCTTGACCAAAATATGTTAATAAAAACCACTAAAAAAGGGAGCCGGGTGTATTGCAATTTAAGAAATACATTGCAGGAATATATGGAATTATGATGAGGATATTGTGTCTTTGTATTTTCAGGTAAGGTTATTTTTGATAGCTACCGTGGGGCCCTTTGTTTACATACCAGTTTACAGAGTCTAGGATGTGTATGAACACCTTCTTTTTCTCAGCACACACACACTATGGACAGGTAGCGTATGGTGAGAAGATATTCAGTGACTTTGACAAAAAGCGATTTTGAAGACAAGCGGTCTCTCCAGAATCAATGACTCCACCTTTAACAAAGGCAGGGCAAAGCAGAACGGGAAAGGGTTAAGGGTAAGCATTTGTGCTGATAAATTGTCATTATATATACAACTAAGGAGATATTATTATTATGACATTATCTAGTCAAATTCACATTATTATGCAAACAGGCATTTAGGAGGCTTTTTTGTGCCACCACAAGACACCGCTACACCTGCAGACGCTTCATAAAGTCAGCTCGACACATGTGCTCTCATAATCAATCTCATTCTCCCCTTAATCACACACACACACACACACACACACACACACACACACTCTCTCTCTCTCTCTACAACCCATCCTCTGCCATCGCCCCTTCTCCTTTCATGTGGAGCTAATTAAGTAACAGTGTTGCTGTTAATTAATTACTCGCCCGCGTTAAAGGCCCCCCGCTCGTTTGGGCAAATTAACGACATCCTCATTATTGTTGCTGTCTAAGGAGCACCCTGGGTTTGGGCAAAGTGTGTGTTGGTGTGTGTGTGTGTGTGTGTGTGTGTGTGTGTGTGTGTGTGTGTGTGTGTGTGTGTGTGTGTGTGTGTGTTGCAGGTGTGCTTAGTATTAAAAATGAAAGGAACTGTCAGGATCTGTTGTATGAAGGTGGAGTAAAGTGAAAGTGTTGGGGGACAGAGAATAGGGTTGGTTTGAATGTTAGAAGCTTTTAAAGCTAAAGTGCCTAACTTCTGTCGCCTCCATGAGGAATTCAGAGTAATTACAACAACACTGTCTGCGCAGCTACATGAGGTAAGCCTTTGGTGGTCGTGCATGGATTTTACACCTTCTGATGACCGTCCAGGTTTTTTCTTAGCAGTAAAATCAACAACTGAAACATTTATTTGGCGCACCTTGGGATTTTTCTGAGGGAGGGGCGACACCAGTTTGTTAACGCTGTCATACTGAGAAAAATCGATAGGCTTAATTATCTTTGTGTCAACACGTCTGGCCATGGAATGTAACAGACATTCATTTATATCGAAAAAGCTACGCACCATAGCTTTAATCATCGTCGATCTCAAAGGGTATCAGCATCACTTGGCATCATCACGAAAACATGTCCTTGCCATGTGTTTGTGAAGATATTGTGCCCAAGCATTCACTCTGTATTCCCCCGTATCCCTTTCATACACCCACTCTTCTATTACTCCATCCATGTCCAAAAATAAAGATCTAAAAGAAAGCACAAAGGGAACTCCTGTGTGGCTTCTCTGGTGGCTGTGTTTTGGGAGAAAGCTTTTGTTTTAACTGGCCCATGCGGTAAAGTCTAAAAAGTGCCAAATGGGGCAAATTTAATCAGGGTGCAACCGACCAACCCACTCCCACCACCAACAGGGTCCGAAAAACTGGCCTTGCTTAACTACGCCACCATTCATGCAACCTGGAAATGTTCCTGACTAAAGGCCACTGCTGACTGTCAACATAGTTTTTCCTCCCTATCTAATCTAAAATAAGCAAAAAAAAGTTGTATTGATGTGTGGTATCGTTTATTCCATAGTAGGGGAGAACGGGGTAATTTGTCACACGGGTTGGTTGTCACAATCGTTATATCTCGGAACCAGAAGGCGCTGTCTGTGAAATGTGGTATGTAAATATCCAGAATTGGGATAAGAGGTCACCTACATAGTCTTCCTTGGAGTTAGACTGCTGAATTTGAGGTGAGAGGACTGTTTGTGTTTTTCATGTCAAATTGAAAATATTTAGCTCCTCAGTATTTTTCTTCTAGGCTTTTACAGAATGGGAGAAACAAAACACTTGTTACCCATAAAAAGTGTGAAGGGTAAACTATAGTCTAGATTGTGGTTAGCAAGCTAATTAGTTGTCAGATGGTTGTTGGCATTGATGCTAGCAAAAAATTCAAGTTGGGGTTGGTCGTCACATTTTTGGGGGGGTTGGTTGTCACAAGTTATCCAAAAGCTACAGCCAGAAAAGGAACCCAATAACGAAATAAATTGTCAAGCTGTATCCTCACTGACACCCCAGAGAAGGAAAGAATAGAGCAGGAAAAGGCAGCTAACATGCAAAGGAAAAAAGGGCAACAAAATCAAAACAACCCAGTGCATCCCAAACTAGACAACCTGACAAGGCTACAGTAAGCCTATTTGTCAGCTTGACAATGCAATTGCATTTTCAAATTTAGTTCTACTTTCTTTCCTTCTTTTCAAGATTATTCCCATTAAGATAACATTGTGACAAACAACCCCATAGTGTATGACAACCGACCCCTTGATGGGGTTGATTGTCACAATGTGTTAAGGTGTCTTTGATGATTAATTTCTTCTTTATTACAATAAGATAGAAAAAGTGAGGGGTACACATTTCAAGCCAACACTTTAAGCTTCAATGTAATGTAGGAATGACTATCGAAAGATGTTTAGGTGATGAGCAATTCTCAGTAGAGTAAAAAGTGTGCCTACTTACCCCGTTCTCCCCTATAATGAGCTTCAGGTCCCGATCCCTCTTTCACATTTGAAAAGGTGTGTAAACAGTTGGCTTTGTTGAATTGCATTATAAAACTCAACAAATAATTAAATCGGCCCCTGCTTACAGATGCACGACACACAGCTAATTGACAGAAGGGGCCTCATTCAAGCTTCACTGGTCAATTTCCAGACATCCAATTCTTAATATAATCAAGAAGCATGTTAGACAAGATGCCTGTTATATCACACGGGTCAAGGCCATCCAGCATGGCAGAATATCTATTCCCTTTTGCATGTTCTATCAGTGCTACTTGCTGATCATTTTCTACACCATTGCACCAAGATTATGTTCTATTTCTGTACTATACATGGGAGTAAACTGATTCAGAATAGTAATGTGTGTGTGTGTGTGTGTGTGTGTGTGTGTGCGTGCGTGCGTGCGTGCGTGTTTGTTCATTGTCTGTGTGTGTATGCATGCAACCGAGCATGTGTCTGGCATGCTCAAGAGTACAAAACAGACAAGAACGGCAAATCTCCTATTTAAACGTATACCAACAAGTTAACATGCTAAGCTGTCAAAGTCACTTTACACTGCTCATATTTCACTCTCTACTCTCCACTCTCTCTCAAACAACTTGTGCGATTTACATCAATTTATTTATTGTTTTTGCTGTGGCGCCAGTGAGCTTATTAATGCAGACAAGAGTAATCTCCCACCAAGCATCCATCACTCTACTGTAGTTACCTGCTATGCCTTAACGAGCGTCATGTCCTTGCATTTTGCCCATCCCCCAATTGGCTGTCTGTGTTTCCATAATGGAAGAATAGACATTGTGCGTGCCACTCGTCTTGACTTAGGTGGCGGTGACAACAATGCCATTCGATGTGTTAATGCGATGGCAGATGTCCAACAGCCACATCAATGTTTCCTCGAGGTTTAAGCTCAAACAGTGGAAACTGACTGTGTGTTAAAGCCTCTGGAAACCTGGGTTAAAAATAGTAAAGATCAAGATACCATATCAGAGTTAGGTGTCTCAATAAGCTTGTACAAAGATCTGGTTGGAAACTAAATGCAGGTCAATGTAAGAAAACTTTGATTTAACAAAACAGCTTTATTTTACTGTCTAGACCATTTGACAGGACTGTGTGGGCGTGGCCGTATCAAACGGTATCCATGGATAAAATCATTGTTTTTATAGAATGTCCGGGAAAAATATTTGGACATAAGAACCAGAGCATATAGGCTGCCTCGTCTAAACCAAGTTTTTTAGAAGTGTATTAAACCTAAACGACTATATCTTCCTTGCTTACTATCAAACCTATATGACTTTATCTTGTTTACTTACTATCATGCAACCAACTCCCCAAATTATAGTTAGAAGGATTTGGTTTACGGTGGGCTTTAAAACATCTCAAAAGGCTCTCTTATAAATAAAGTGTTCCACAATTCACTAACAGTTACCTCCGCTTGCTTTCCATGAGTTTTCAGTGTGTACTTGTCGGCCGTACATAATTTAATTTCTTAGGGTCAGTGCTTTTTAGCAGCGGCCTACGTGATTCATTACATGGCAAAGCATAATTGCCTTTGACATCCGGCTATTCGTCAGTACCCTAGCACAGAGAAAGATCCCCGCTACGATCATTCTTCTACTACGCTGTAAAAAAAAAAAAAAAGCAGGAACCCTATTATACAAAGTGGAGACGAGAATATATTGCATTTATTCATTACTACGGTGAGATTCAATCATGGAGCGGCAGAGGGGTGCGTGTAAACAGATTAACCCTGAATGAAACCTGTACAAGGTTTACGGAGCAAAGCTGTAGCATGTAAACAGGCAATAGTCGGGTGTTGGAAAGCGCTGAGAAAGAATCGGAGGAGATGTTTGGAAGTAGCTCCACGCTTCACCTGTGACTGTAAAGAGAGAGAGAGATACGCTATTTTTCCATTTCCTTTGACTGATGAGTCTCATTCAGACTGGCGAGCGGGTCCATTTATCCCTCATTCATGTCTGACTGATTGCGTTATATTTCAACCGTTGACAGAATGACAGAGAGTAGAGAGGGGGGAAAAAATTAGGGGAGAGTAATATTTAAGATAGCCAAAAACCCTAATAAATGTCAACTTGCCGTCAGTAGTAGAGTGTTACATTGAGAGGACTTAGACCCCAGGCGCACAGCGGAGTGGCTAAATGAATTATACCAGAGGAAACAGGTTTTTACAGCGAACACTGTTCCTCTAAACAGAGAATTACTCTGTTTTTCGTTATGGGTTTTTATTGCTCATAAGAGTTTTATGTGTCATGCCGAACTGACGTTTTAAGTCTTTCTACTACTATGCAGACCGTTCCCCTTAAACAGTTGCGTGCATTTCACAAGCTTTAGCAGGGTGCCTTTTGCGTGTGCGTGTGTGTGTGTGTGTGTGTGTGTGCGTGCGTGTGTGTATATATGAGAATATACGACAGTCAGTGTGTTTACATGCAGACTCATAATCGGATAACTAAACGAATAAGACCTCAACAGGACTTTTAAACTGTATGTAAACACCTTTATCCGATCTACTTCGGACACAAATCGACACAATAACGGACAAGGGAAGTCGGATAAGAACACCTAGATAATTAGTTCATTGTCGGCTTTCTCTCTGCATGTATACAGGGATTGGATATCGCATATCGGACTTCTCGTTCTGTGCTTGTGTGCCTGCGCGTGATGGGCTACACCATGGGTTATTGACGGAAGGGAACCGGACGTGGCTCTAAAACCACTTGTTGAAAGCATGGTTGAAAGGGCTACAGCGCCAACTAGCATAGTGGAGACAGCCATGCATCGGACATTTATCCGATTTCTGAAAGGCCATGTACACTCAGACAAGTGACACTGTCCGTTCGAGTGTCCTGTTCGATATATGTGATAATCCAATCTAGTTTGCCATGGAAACGCACTGACTGATAAATTCCGCTGCTTAGCTTAACTTTTAGACTTGAGAGGTCAGTCAATGATTGCATTTGGAATCATCAAGAGGCACATACACACGCACGCAAGCACGCACGCACACACACACACACACACACACACACACACACACACACACACACACACACACACACACACACACACGCTTGCTGCAGTGTACTAAAGGGGTATAAAATTCCCCAGTGGAGGGTAGGGGTCATAGGGATCAAGACATTGTTGCTTGGAATAAAGCACGTTCGAAATGACTCATTACCCCCAAACCAAATTGACTGCATCAGAAACAGAGAGGCATGGGTGAGGGTGAGTGTGTGTGTGTGTGTGTGTGTGTGTGTGTGTGTGTGTGTGTGTGTGTGTGTGTGCGTGCGTGCGTTTGTTTTTGTGTGAGATGGGGGGGTGTATTATCGGAGAATAGAGTGAATAAAAAGCTCCATTAGAGGTCCACCGAGTGTCATTTTCATCGCAGCTGTAAATAAACGTGGCGGGGTAGAGTTCTCGGTTCCCCAGTCGCCAACCCTGTAATTATGCCCCCGCCGTTTGTTTGTGCGCTTCCGTGCCGCGCGCTACTAAATTAAAACATAAAGACCAAGGGAAAAGAGGGGCAGAGCTGGAACTGAAAGGGCAAGGCAAACAGTCTATCTATTAAGTTGCATGGGAGCTTAGGAGTTTTTACTGAGCTTTTTAAGTGCTCACTTCCTCTGTAATGTCTCATAGAGCGTTGGGTTAGCGTCTGTTCAAAGGCAGCTTTATAAGGAGGAGGGAGTGGCTCATCTAGGCTGGGAAATAACCATTGTTCGGTGGAAGGGCTGAACGTACGTGTGTGTGTGTGTGTGTGTGTGTGTGTGTGTGTGTGTGTGTGTGTGTGTGTGTGTGTGTGTGTGTGTGTGTGCTGTCTTATTGAGGGTGTCCCTGAGTGTGTTGGTGTGCTTGTGTGTGGCCAGGGGCCACATTAGAGTCAAACCCAGAAGGATGAAGCTGTTGACATCTTGCTAACTACCAGGCCAGATGAGTGTGTGTGTGTGTGTGTGTGTGTGTGTGTGTGTGTGTGTGTGTGTGTGTGTGTGTGTGTGTGTGTGTGTGTGTGTGTGTGTGTCGTCACACCTGCCTGAACATATGAACACACACTCACATTTGCATACTGTGTCACATCTTCCGGTTAATGAGCACAGAAAAACACATGGATCGATAGGCGATGTCTTTCTCCTTGTCAGAAAGTTCACAAACAAGCGTGCGTGACATGTCAGGTCTTGTAAAGCTGACCTTTTATGGTGCTTGATACTTCTGTCAGTGCTTAGGGTTAGGGCTAGGCTTAGTCAAAATTTCATCCACCGGCACTCAAGCTCATGTTCACAATCATAAGTGCAACATCCATAGTCATTAGTCACATTCCACTCTTTTATAACCAAGTTTAGGCACACAATTTCATGTCATTCAATTAAAAGTGGAGTCAGCAATTCTGGAGAATGCTTGTTGTCAAAATCAGTGAATATCTTCTCACTATGCGCTACCTACCTGTCTGTACCAGTGTTATTAAAAAGCCTAGTCTCAATAAACTGGCATGTTGCCAGCTAAGGTTGGCCCCCTTTGTTTACATACCCCCTTACAGAGACTAGGATGTGCATTAACAACTAGATTTTGTTTCAGCACAGACTTAGTACAGACAAGTAGCAAATTGTGAGGAGATATTTACTGATTTTGATAGAAAAGGGATTTTCTCTAGAATCGCTGGCTCCACCTTTAAACATAATTTCTTGTCGCCCCACACACACACACACACACACTCAGCATGACACGTCTAACACCTCTGCTACCCAGCCAGCTGAACACAATGCAGCCGCGGCGCTCTTGACGCCACACCTTGATGCACACACTTGTCTGGCTACATTAGCATGTCGTCCATGAATGTGAGGCCGTGCGCAAGACTGCTTCCCACGAAAACCACAGTGTCCTTCTGGGCTGTTTAAAGCTGCTAACTGTCAGAGTTGGTTGTGTGGAGTCACTTCCCTGGAATTACATGTTGTTAATACAGCAATGCAGGAGTGTCCTAACAGCTGTGGGACTGGTGAAAATCTCTCTGTCGGGTTATTACATCACAAGACTAAAGATGGACAATGTGTTGAAGAAGACTGTTATTACAATACTGTACCCTGATTGGCCAGCAGACTTAACTGTGCTACCTTGCAACAATGACTTAATCTCTAAAAAGAAATGATAAAGCCAGAAAGGGGTGGTCGAAAATCTTTATTCAAAAGAATGGGTTTCCTACAGAAAAAAAAGTTTAACCACCATTCAGTAGTAATCATGTCATATCCTGGGTCAATGTTAATGTTATATGATATCAAAGAATCTGATATGTCAGTTTTTAAGCTCGTAGATAAAACGCTACATGCGCATGCTCATAAGTCTCTAGCTAGCAGGCAAATTTGTCCATTCTTCTGAAAAAATGCCAACTCACAGAACACTTAACCCACACTTACTGCCTACTTTGACTAATGGCAGAATCCTGAGGACAAGCATTTCCTACAATTCAACACAGCCTAGTTTAGCTGACGGTGGTGATCAACAGACATGAAGACATAAAAGTTTACCACACATGAATTTAGCTGGAAAATTGAAAAACTAGTTATGGAAGAACCCTCACATGGTTATACCTTATAAGCTGTTCTTTCTAAATAAATGGAAAGATGAGATTGATGACTGGAATTACTACTGGAATTGCACTCAACTTCGCCGGGCAAACATTGCCAGTGTGGACCTGTGGATGAGAGGCCCATAGTAGCCTCCAAATGAACACGTATTCAGTGTTTTCTCCAGAAAAGCACCTGAAGTGACATTGAAATCATGATTGCTCCAATCATTAAATCGCTGAAAGCCCTTTGCTCGCATCTCTTACAGCTTCAGAAGTACAGAAATTAATAATTGCTGAATGTTCTTTTATATATATTTCACCTTTCTATGATCATCCTTTGCGAGTGTATTTGGTTATCTCAGCACATCAGAAGCTGCGATAAATATGTTCATGCTTGCCAGTATTTGTCATTTGTTGCTTCCAACTGAAGCCCTGTTACCACATTGCAAAAGAGGCAAACAAATCTCTCCTCAATCCTAAATAACTATGTGTTACATGACTATGTGAATCCCAAAGCAACAGAATGTGTACAGTATCTATGCAGTATACAGTGTGTGAAGGTGTGTGCTCAGCTGCTGAGGCGCTCATGGTTCACATTCTTCATAAACGCCACTCTCCAAGAAGGATGAACATGATATGATCGAGGCCACCCGTCTGAAACTCTGATATATATATCAAGTTGAAAAATGACTCTTCCTCTCACACTTTCCCACGTTTGACCCCTTCCCCTTCCAGAGTAACCAAGCAATACTTATCCCGGCGTGGGACCTTTTATCCATCTGTCCTAACTCACGATGATGTAAATGGAAATGTATGGTATGGTATGTGTGTCTGTGTGTGTGTGTGTGTGTGTGTGTGTGTGTGTGTGTGTGTGTGTGTGTGTGTGTGTGTGTGTGTGTGTGTGTGTGTGTGTGTGTGTGTGTGTGTGTGTGTGTGTGTGTGTGTGTGTGTGTGTGTGTGTGTGTGTGTGTGTGTGTCTATGTGTGTGTGTGTGTGTGTGTGTGTGTGTGTGTGTGTGTGTGTCTATGTCTGTGTGTGTGTGAGAAAGAATGTCCATGTGTGTCCGTTTCGACATTGTAAACTTGGTGGGACGGCCTTAGGTGAAGGATTGTGGGTAGGAGAACAGCTGCCGTGTCTCTCACCCACTTCAGACCATTTTCAGTGCCACATACCCAGCATGCCTTTGGGTTTTAGGACTCCCTCCAGAAAACAAGCCGGCATTGCTGGTATGTGCAGTTTTGGGGTCACCGATGTTACTCTAGAAAGCAGTGCAACCGCAGAAAGTGGGAGTGGACCAGGCAATAAACAAGACAGCTGGGTGGAAAGGTTCACTTGTGATTTGTTTCCTTCGCGCCCCTTCTCCCTCTGACCACTGGCCTAGTGTTTGGCACTGAGTTGCACAAACGCACTCTTTCAACATTTTGATCCCTACTTAAAGCTACAGTGGGTAACTTTTTCATATGAATGAATGTCAGTTACATTGAAGCCAATCGCCAGACAGGTTGACACAAAGTTGGTTAAGCCTCTCAGCTCCTCAAAACATTCTCTGAATTTCTCAGCATGGCAGCGTTTACAAACTTGTGTCAGTAGCTCATAAAAAATTCTCAAGAATCGCCCAAGAAATGTTTCAGTTGTTGATTCTACCGCTAAGAAAAAATAGTACAGCAGAAGGTGTAAAATCCATGCGTAAGCACCGAAGGCTTACCACATTTGGATGCGGCGACAGTGTGGTTGTAATTACTCAGAATTCCTCATGGGGGCAACAGCAGTTCCGCACTATAGCTTTAAGGGACTTGACATGTCACTCAGGATATTATTAGAAATAGACTAGCTTCATCACCCTTGACACACTGCTATCATCTCCCTTTAATGTTGAGGTAACAATAGACACCATATCACCATCCCTTCTAGAGTCTAGACATAATAGGTAAAAGTCGCAGAGACAGACAGCAAAAGACAGATTGTGTATCACAGATATTCTTGCTCTGGGCAGATTGCACCGGGAAATGACAACTGGGAGGAAAGACAGTGATCAAAGCCAAGTAGCCCTAAGCAGGAAGCGAGCTGGCTGGCACTGGTGAAGATTTGTCTGTGTTTTGGAACATGAATGATTCGGTAGTCAAAGAAGCGCCGACTGCTTTGCGGTCCCCAAAGTGGGAGTTTATTCCTAACTTCTGCCATTTTGCACCAGGCAAACATACTGCAGCATTGGTACAGCAATTAACACAAAGGAAAGGCACAGAGACAGGGGACATTTTGGCTCTAAAATGTAACTCAAACCAAACGCGCCAATGGTTGAACACATATTTGCTTTTCAATGAATGACTTTAATGATTATCCAATGTTTGTAATTTCCTTTTTATAAGTTATTTTTTAGGCCCTTCTAACATTCTAATATCTTAAACGTGAGGATTTGCTGACTCTCTCCTTTTTAAAACAATCTAAGTATGAAATGTTTGTTTAGGTTATGTCTATCTTATTCTACTCTATATATATTTTTTTTATCGTTACTATTGCACTGTGGGCCAGAGATAAACGCCATTTTGATTCTGATGTATGTCTTTCATATATCAGAACTGACAATAAAAAAAACTTTGACTTTTGACTTTGACTTTTAAAATAGCATTGGGTTTTGGAGTGTTGATGCAACAAAAGTATTTGAAGACGTCACTTTATGCTCTGGGAATTATATATATTTTTTTTACTTAACTGATGGCAGTTGACAGATTTTTCAATTACGGAAATGAAGGTTTTACGTCAGGCTACGGTAGTGTTAACAATGCATTATAAATTAACTACCAACACAGTCAATATATTGCTTTCTTCAATGCCCCTTGTGATAGAATGTGGAGTGAAAAGACTAATCTAATTCTAGCTGCTCCCTGTGCAATAGTCGGGTAATCACAGTTACCTATGAGGAATTTGGGGAGTTGATACAGGCATGCAGAGCGAGCTGGCAGCTATACCCACACCCAGTATGTGCTGTTCCTTCAGGCTCTGCAGAATTGGACCGCAGCCACCTGCCAAGGCTTACCCCTGGAGAATAGATGTTTCTTTCCGCTACGAGGATGATTTTGGCAGCACGCACTTTGATGAACACCCAAGTATTATGGTTTTGAACAAGCAGTAGCATTGCATTGTTCAAGAGACGCGCCAAAGACAATCAGAGCACTCAATTATCCACAACCGCTATGTTAAGCCATATTTTAATCGACACAATTGTGAATGTAGAATGAAAAACCCAAAGAACATCTCAGAGGCAAGATGGACCAGTGCTTACCAAAGTACGGTTTGGCAAGTCCCACTACACTACAGGAAGCCTTGCGGGGGTTGTAGCTAATGAATGAAGTAATAAATTCAGTGTGACAGTTGTTGCAGTTTAACATATTTGAACAAGTTTTCAGTACAGAAGCGTCTGCGAAATCAACCCACCCCACACCCAGACACCTATGTGCCACTGTGAGCCTGAAAAACAGAGATGTGTATCGATCGGTAGCTGAGTGAGTGAGGTACAGGCTGAGAGAGAGACTATCACGCACACACACACAACAAGGTGGTGAGACACACAAGAAGAATTCTCCTCCACACTGGCGTGTCTGGGGAAGCAGGGGGGATCGTGTAGAGGGGGAGAGAGAATTGGCAAAACCCGGGGAATTCTTTGGAGCCGTTCAACTGAAAACACGACCTTGAGACGCCACCTGGCAACGTCTGAACACTCCACAAAAACCATTAATCAGCGCTACTGTTGACGTTCTACTAGGGGTAGGAATGCACCCTGTGTATGTAGCCTCATCCTGTTCAATACTGTAGAAATAGGCAATTCAAAATGCACTATAAAATTGGGAAAGCTGGGGACAGACAGACAGACAGATAGATAGATAGATAGATAGATAGATAGATAGATAGATAGATAGATAGATAGATAGATAGATAGATAGATAGATAGATAGATAGATAGATAGATAGATAGATAGATAGATAGATAGATAGATAGATAGATAGATAGATAGATAGATAGATAGATAGATAGATAGACCACAAGAGAGAGAGACCTGGTAACATCGTTATACTAATGACATGAAGGGAGAGTTGACGTCTCCAAATTGCTGGTTCCAGTGAACACCAATGTGTAAGAGGCCCTTGAGGTTAGTTGCACTCAATCCACACATATCATAAGTTAGTTTTATTTTCACCTGTGTCTACCTCCGCAGGCACATGACTCTTTATTTGCCAATTGTGTGGTTATCTGTAAATACTCTCTATTGCGGTCCATTCTGTGTTGACCATGTCCGATGATACATTAAACACCGCTGGGATCGCAGTGAGGCTTTTATCTACAGTGTGACTGCGTTAGTGGAGGTGTACTGTCTACAAGCACATGCCTGCCTCTGTGTGTTAGCGAAGGCGGTTATCAGCAGTGGTGTACATAAACCTGTGTTAGCTGAGGTGGCTATCAGCAGTGCGAACGGTGTGGACCGGCCGCTTCCCTTCATATCCTCTTTCATATTGGCCTGCTTAAGACAACACTCACCCAGCTAATCTATGCCACGGCCTCTTATCTATCCAGAAGCAGACATTGTGTGTGTGTGTGTGTGTGTGTGTGTGTGTGTGTGTGTGTGTGTGTGTGTGCTGCTCAAAGAGAAAAAGTTTTGTAGAGAAAGAAAAGTGAGGTAGTGATGTAGAATTATAAAAGAAAGTAGGAGGAGACCCAGGTGGTACAAAAAAAGGTAGAGCGAGAAAAACAAATGGTGGAGGAAAATAAAAGCAATTGGATGAAGAGATTTTGAGCAAGAGAAGGACTGAAGTGGAGAGGAGAGTAACTGTGGAGGCGGAGGAATGAAAAGAAGTAAAAGAGGCCTGGGGAAAGGAAGGAGGGTTCAGAGGAAAATAGAAAGGGCGGAGGAAGAGATAAAAAGGATGACTGCAAGAGAAATATGTATACGGTAGACTGAACATGGACAACCGGCCTGTACAGCTGCAGAACGCTCTAGCACATAGAGCCCAAATGCTAATGGCTCTCTATGGATTAAGTCAATCTGGTATAATAGTTTTCAAAGGTTGTCAAAATAACTTTGACAAAATCAGCGATTAATTCCTCACAATCTGCTACCTGTCCGTACTGTATGAGCGCTGTAAAAAAAAATCAGAGTAATTACACAGCCAGAATCACTGACTCCACCTTTAATGTAGCTTGTCTTCTACTGTATTGAGATGTTTACTGCCTCATCTGTTCAATTCTCCACCAAACCAAACAGATAGCCATTGATACCAGCCAGCAAACACACTTCCACACTGCCCAGTCATGTACAGGAGAGGCTTTTTAACATTCTAAAACCCATTGTGATTGGGACAGGATTATTTTTGAAGTAATAGAGGACGAGTCACTATACTGAAGATAACCTTTGACCCTCAGCTTGTATTACATGTCCAGCTTATCACTGTGACCTGAAGAGGTCCAGAGTCGAGCCCTGTGGTATTGGCATCCAGCCGCTCTTCATGGTGTCTCTCTAAGCAAGTAAACAGGTATCATCACTGCAGATGTACCGAGCGATTTCAACTCAAATTGAGTTTTAAAGACAGCGGCTTGTTCTTTTACAAAACCTGCCAGCGAGGGGTCAGATAATTTCACGCTTCAAGTGACCGAAATGAGGCGTAATTATCTACTGGTATCCCCGATGTCAAATGATTCAACAAGAATGCTTGAAACCAGTCGCATTGTATCAAAGATTGACATTTGGGACAGATTTTTTATTTTTTCACTATGTTAGTTTTTTTTTTTTTTTTTTTTTGTGATTGCCGCCAAATATCTCCGCCAACTAAATGTGGTCAAGAGAAAACTCAACGCCAGACTGGATGAATTTGCAAAAAAAACTTCTTAGTCGAAATCAATTCCTGCTCTGACAGTGACTCCAAAGTTGCGGTGGTGGCTTCTCGCAGGGACGACTCGGAAGGATTGGATACACCGCGAGCGATGTCAAGTTTTTAACAGGTTTCAGCTGCCAGAAGAAAATTTGAAGGCATCCCTTTTTTCGTCTGACTTAGCAGTCGAGCACTGTCTGCGACGTCTTCTGGAAGGAGAGCTTTTTTAACCTCAGGGCGTATACCCATCCTCTCTTCCAGCCTCTCAGTAAATTAATTACCGTGTGTTAATTACAACCAGTACACCTGAGCCCTTAGGCTTCCAGGGCACGGGGTTTAATCAAACACTTGTGACAGTCATTAGCTTCATTATTAAGCATCCAAGAGCCAAATGCCACTGGAGAGTCCATGGGAACTGGCAGCATATGGAGGACCCACAAGCCTCATAACAGCCATATGAGTGTCTGTCATGGAACAATTTATTAGGACAATCCAGGAACATTGGACAAGGACAGTCCAAGACATTGTTTAACTATTTCCTCCCCCCATGTACTTCTATGTACTTTATATGTAGAGGTGCATAATAAATAATTTCTGTAAACCTCCCGTGTTTGTGCAGTGACAGCTTTTGTATCTGTTTCAGCTGGCTGGAAACCCGCAGGTTCCTCATTCGCCGAAGGTCTGACAGGGTTTGACTGTTTGCACATTCTAATGTTTTCACACAACAAGGTATATTTAATATCGACACTCGGAAGAGACTGCATAGTCTAATGCCCTACTCGCATATTCATACGGTTGGAGGCACCGGCAGGACTGTCTCGGTAGGCAGCGCCGCGTCTTTTTTGAAAATGCAGGTGTATTATTCATGTCAGATATTTTCCCCTGTTCCCACCTCCTCTCTCTCTCTCTGTCTCTCTCTCTCTCTCTCTCTCTCTCACACACACAAGTCCTTCAATTGTCACAGTTGACTGGTGGTATATTTCAATTTTCCCTTCAGGCGAGCACACAGAACAACTAAACAATTTCTTCATTTACAGGGGTGTGTGTGTGGAGGGGGGTGGGGTCTCAGTATCATCCACATGCACTTAGGCACTCTCGCGCTGTCGAACACACACACACACACACAGACAACACAGCACTACACAAATTTAGGGCGATTCTCTTGACAACACCAAAGTTATTTGCATTAACTGTTGAGTTACCACCGGAGAAGGTCTGATCTTAAATAACACTTGCTGGCTAAGCAAGCATTAAAGCTGACGCAGAGAGCCCTTCTCACCAATATTACCTCACCAAAGGCAGACCCATGTTGACCCCAATTGACAGCCCTCATATAATAGAAATGCTTTATTTGTCTTTAGAATTCTACTCAAGAACGTATCTCCATGTGGCTGTGAATAACTCCTTTTCTGCTCATGACAGTAGAAGAGTGATGACATTCCTGAAAGTTGTAAGTTAGAAAGGAGAAAGAAAAAGTACCCAGCCGACAAAGTGAAGTTGCAAAAGGGAAGTGCTTGCACCCACATAGACAGCAATCACTGAGAATACAATACAAGACGATGAATAGATGGAAGATGCGCAGCTATAGCAACCTACAATTTTTGCCCTTCCGGTGTTTTCATGTAACAGGCGCATGCAACACTATGTCCCCAACTTATGAGCAAAACAGTCATTATACAAAACTTTACATCGCACTCTTAGTAAGCGATAGGATTTCGGCATCTAAACACATGGAAGAATCCCCTTCTGTATCAGCAAGTAACATCCATCCAACCTTATAAAAACACTGATAAAAAGGGTTTTGAGCATTTTTCTCAAGTCATTCCTAAAGTGCTATCATCACAGCTTAGCTCGGTTATAATTACTAATGGCCCCCAAGGTCACGCACACTAATTACAGGTGTGACCGGACAGGTAGGCTTTTAAAAGGTACACCCATTTCATCATCCACAAAGAGCCATTGTCTGAAGGGGAGCTTGTCACATGGGATTGAACGTGCCTCATTTTTGGACATAGCTGCCGCCGCTGAACCCCTCCTTCCCCTAAACTAACTCCCGGGTCATCCTAAACAATGCTTATGTGGACCTTTGCATGAACCAACATGCCTCATCTGAACCAAAGAGAAGCACAGTGCAGCCATGATGGTATAACACATGTGAGACAAAGCCTATTTGGGGACACAGAGTTCTATTCTGGGTCAGTATCTGCAAAAGGAACAGACAGAGATGACCCCAAACTACAGTAAACAAAGCTGCACTGTTGGACAGTTTCAGTCAGCTGAGTACCTAATTGTGTGCGGCCCAGCTGGGTGGTGTAGCTTGTGAAAGTACAAAAGACAGCCACACAATTCCAAACCCCTTTGACTACCCGTTTTAAAATGAAGTTACAAATCAAGTTTCCATAGAATCAAGTGGCAATTGTATAGGCTTTGACCAGGATGAGTCACAAATGAACAGAAGGAATAATCAATAATGGATGTAACTATACTGCCTGCATTGTTCAAAATGAAACATTTGTATGTACTAAATTTGCAAACAATGAGGTCCCATTGTAACACTGAAATTAGTGAACCGTTTGGCACCCGGACACCCTCCTTGTGTGGTATTTGAATGGCTGATTTAACTATGATAAAATGTTCATGACAGGTTTATTAGTGGGGGGCATTAACTCACTCAGCAGAATCCTTGTGCTGCTCAGTCCCCTATAATATCGGAATCATAATCAGAAAAGGTTTATTGTAAGGATTAAATCTAGTGAAAACATGTGTAGGTTCCTTGAAGTAGGTGTCTTCGACTAAACTCAGAATTTGTGAGCCCTTTCTAAATACTGTAGGATCACTTAGTATGCAAATACAGAGCAGAAAGTACAATAACGTCCCCCAAAATACAAAATAAAACTACATACCTAAGTTAAACTACTTCAGACACTTCAACTACTGATCTGGTGAAACCTGTGAAAAGGGCAATAGCACTGAAAACACTACGTTCACGTCTCTTTTGGGGGGATTCAGCAGTCGGAGAGTTTGAATACAACATTTTAAATTAATGCATATAATGACAATGCTTCAGAAAATTGTGGGGCTCAAAACCCCCGCTATGGTCCTACATATAAAATATGGAAGCTAACTGCACTTCATATTGTAGCATGACTGATCTGCATGCCGATTGTAGAGGGTGACGACAGCCTTCCCACAGCTGATGTGTCTTTACCCTAAGCCCTGAGAAAAAGGGAAGCCCTGACTGTGTGATGATGGACGATGACCAAGAAATGTTCAGCTGTGGATATGTTTTCACAGCTGATAATCAGGGCTTACCATCTGCACATCTGCTGTGTTCCCCCACAACACTCAGTTATTGTAGTAAACGGACGCACCTTCAGTGACTAGATGATTATTGTCGTAGCAAAGCAAATATGAAAATCACAGGTTGACATAGGTTTGAAAGGTAACAAAAGATCGAGTCAATTTTTCAACACCAAAAAGGTTGGATCTTTGAGGTTGATTTTAATTCAGGTTCATTTACTTTCTTGGCAACACAGTGGCTACCCTCTACCTCAGACGGTAAATGTCACAGACGGTATTAAGTTTCCGAGGCATTGTGAAAGCGCCGGCTCAGTCTCCACCAAAGGTCAAGACTGATCCTTTTACTTCCCCTCTTCCTTTCGCACAAAGCCGTGCACCACTGACAGCTGCTTTTCTCAGCACGTTCCGGGCCATGGCTCCACCAGAAGCACTACGGGTTACAGATGGCTTTGATCTTAGTCACCAGTCAAGAGGTTCACATCAGTGGTGAGAGCAACAACAATGTGCGTTTCCAGTCAGACTGAAAAAGAGCGTGCCGTAAAAGGTCGGCAGAGGCCAAAGGACAAGGAAACCAATGCAGAAATGTTCAATCTTTCCAGGATGTTTTTATAGTGCATGAGAAGCCCTATAAAAGGAGCATGGAAATTACTTTACCACAATACGTTTCTTGTGAGAAACGTTCCTTGTTTTTCAGCTGAGATGATTCAACCAAAACACCTGGAGGAGGTGAGCGTAGTCACTGCTGATTTCCATGCAATAAATCTGCTTCACAATGTGACTCACGATGCCTTTGATATCACATCACGTGAACCTCCACAGCTGCTCAGCTACTTGGGAGATTCACACCACCCCTTTGCCCCGCCGTTAATATCTTTTTTTAAGTTGGAACAAAACAAGCTGAGGACCAATTGCTTTGTGTGTGTAGAAAATTGCAAAGGAAGTGAATTTTGCAAACAGCCTATCTCTGCCGCTTCCATACCAAATCGCCCCATTCAAATTGTGGAAATTTGATTACAACTTCTGGGGGCCTTTGTTGGAAGATATGTTACCAGAAGGCTTGCGATTGGTATTCCAGCCAGTCCATCCGCTCTCCACTTCCAGGGTCACACACAAGAGGTGAACATACCTTTGTGCAACAATCCGGCTCTTCTCTATTCGGTTGTGCAGCCTCTCAGGCTGAATCTGACCCCCGTGGAAGAGGTCACAAAGGGGATTTAGTTTTCTCCAGGATGCGCACCCATTTGAGGGTCAACACACAAAGCTCTATGCAACAAGCCATGCTGGGAAAAGGCCAGGCATACTGGATTGAGAGGGTTCAAATCTAAGGCACACACAGAACATAGAGAGCCAGAGCAGATGAGGGTCACTGCAGTACAATTCAATTAGACAATTTCCTCCCCGTATTGCCTGGAACTCCGCATGGCCTGAGAGAGTGCCAGCGGTCATAGGACCTGTGGCCTATAGCCTCGTTTCCACTTAGCGGTGCAGTTTGGTTTGGTTCAGAAGGGCTAGCAATTATATGCATTTCCAATGTCAAAAGTTGGGAAGTGTACCAAAATAAATAAATACCAAACCGAACTGCACAGCTCATTGGCTAACATGTCAAAGTCCAAGTATAGCATATGTGTTTGTGTCCGCCTGCACCATCTATCTCTCATCATCAAGATTGGGGTGCGGAAACATGTGGCTACAAACCCATTTGACAAGTCCTACAAATGTAAAACTAGCATAAAAAACACACAGCCCATCTTTTATCCTTGATCCAACCAGAGCTCTCTAGGTCTGGCTCAGCTCTGCTGCTATGATTTTGACATGAGTTGAGGTAGACAGTGGAACCAATGGATGCTGTCAGACGCAGTATTCCTCCGTCTGGTCTGGATAGATTTGATGCAGTCAACCGAAGCGAATTACTTTTCATGGTTTTCATTGTTCACTATCTTCTGAAGAACTGATTAAAAAGGCGAAGGTGATCTGGAACAAGGACCCAAAAGGGCAACACACACTGTGTCTCGCAGCATCATTTCATTTGAACACAACTGCCAAACAGACAGAACAAGGAGGCTAGGCATGTTGCCAAAAATTTAACCAAAACAGTCAAGTTGTATACTGCACAACTTAACAATGAGCCAAAACTCACTATTGAGTTCTTTAAAAAAGCCCTGGGGGAGCTGCACATTCAGGAGATAATTCTTTGTCGTTTCAGATTTCACATTGTCATATTGTTTTCAAATTTTGGTTTGATAGACGGTTCATCTAAAAATACCAAAGAGCAGAAAGAACAGGGGCTTGTTGTGTAAGGGTCTGAGGTGAAAAACAAACAATCAGTTACCTGACAACAACAGGTATCATCTTTATAACACATCAGTTAGCTGTACAAATAGCGTGGCGATCAAATGTGTGCCGATGAAACTCCCCCTTCAGTTCACCTGAGGTGCTGCCAACAAAGTGAAGGACACATGAGAAGCTAAATGCATCAGACTCGACAACAAAAGGGAAAAAGGGCAAAGGAGAGCTCTAAAATCCTGCCCGGTTTTATCTCAGTGCGGACACAACAGGCTGATTACCTACAATACCTGCCTCCACTCTTTCTCATCCCCTCTATCTCATATCGCAATGCCTTAAGAAGAAAAAAATAAATCTGTCTTTTGACTCTTCTTTTTTCAATCATCCCACACCTCAATGTGCTGACCGGCCCCCTCTCCGCTTCCCCCCATGCGCCTCATCTCTCCCAATTCTATCCACATGAAGAATATGTAATTACAGGAGAATCCAGGCCTGATGGATGACTGTGCGAAGCCACAATGCGGGCTCGGGGAAGAGACATTCTGCCCACAGGCCATTATCAGATTAACAACCCTCATCTTCTTCTATGTTTGGGCATCGCTGGAATCTCCAAAGGGTCTCTTACTGCCTCTTTCACTGTTTGACTTTCGGCCTCCCTGTTTTCCTGCGGTCTCCCAGACGTGCCAGGTTACATGCCATTGTCCAGCTGGGTACAAGGAACAAAGCCCAATACAAGAGAAGGATTGGACGGAGATACCATTAAGGATGTGACGAAATCTCTGATGAAAGTCTAAGCCTACAGCTGTCAGGAAGTTATATAAGCACCAAGGCGGTTTGGCAAAATGATATGGAATGTCCTGTTTGGAGTCTTTTCTGTTGCTAATGCCTTAAAATGCTTGTGGAACAATAATGATAGGATATCATGTGGCTTTTGCAAAAGGCGAGTTCATTTCCAGTGTTGTTTAGGGTTATTTTGACGGCTACATCCAAAACGCTCCTAGTTCCCAGGCTCCGTATAGTTTCATCTGACCGTCCACTCAAGCCAATCAAGGCCAATTACCCCCTGAGCAGTGAACACACAAACAGCAGTGACACAAAGTTTTTAACAGTCTCTAACTGGCTTCCTTGTTGAAATATATCGAGTTTCACCATGGCACAGGTTCACTTCACATGATAGAAACGGGGGGGGGGGACCCCCTGCAAGGAATTCTAAGAGTGCAGGGTTTCCTTAGCTTTCAAAATCGGCCTGAAATGACACCCAGCAGGCCTTCTTTTTTTTTAGACAGTGAGAGAACACAGACAGAATGAGGTTAGAAAATAGCTTATAGATGTCTACATTTTCCTATAACTGGTGATTTATGAAAAAGCCTTATCATTAAAAAGGATGATGTGAATTTATCTGGAAAGGCACAAAGATCTGCTCACATCAACGTCTACACGGTGGTACAGCAGTCATGGGGTAACCAGATATATTCAAATTCCCTACAATTCTAATCAAGAGGGAATCACCGCCTTTCATTTTGATTTGATATTCCGATCTATCAAGTAACACTTGGTAAACAACGGTGCCCTGGGCAAACGGAGGGTTTATTCCTCCCCCATGATGATTGGCATTTGAAGCTGCTGTAGAGGCAGGCGTAACTGAACAACATAGGGGTGCTGTTCTCCGCATACATATTAATATGTGGTAAGGCTGGACTGGACTGGACGTCTGTTTGAAGCCCTGAGGGAAACACTTGAAGAGATTTGCTTAGCTGGAAAAAACAAAAAACAAGCAAAGAATCACAGTAAGGGGAGTGTGATTTATGAGTGGGAGTATGTAGGACCTTTTTTTATGCGGATTACTTGTGTTGGTATTGATTTGTTTATCTGACTTCAAAAAATATTGCTTGCCTTAAAAAGAAAAACAAATGCTATGACAGTGCAGTCTTGAACGCTGACAGCCCTATTGTATACTGTATAAAGATTCATGTTTCAGGCATTCCTATGGGTTTAATATATTTGATGGCTATGATTCCTTAGTGTTCGACCACTGTCAACTCGGAGGCAATTAACTGTGCTCATTCATGAGAGTGGCAGCAATCAAAGAAGGCTGCAGTGCTAACCCCTTGCTGTCTGAAAGCGACTTAATGTTTTGAGTTTATCACCGCCCAAATGACAGCTGCTTGTCTGAAGAGAGATCCTTGGAGCCCAAATGCACAGAAGGCATTTAGAAATAAAAATGTGTGTGTGTGTGTGTGTGTGTGTGTGTGTGTGTGTGTGTGTGTGTGTGTGTGTGTGTGTGTGTGTGTGTGTGTGTGTGTGTGTGTGTGTGTGTGTGTGTGTGTGTGTGTGTGTGTGTGTGTGTGTGTGTGCTGCTTCTGTGTCTGCTAAAGTGGGTGTGCATCTGTGGTGTGTGTGTGTGTATGTTCATTCGCAATCATAGGCACTTGTGTTGGAGTGACTCATCCACCAGCCATTGTCTGATATGGGACCTGCGCCCACGAGGCATCAGCTCGCCTGGATGTGCACTCATTGCTCTTTCCTGAAAATACGCGGTAAAAAATGATATCAGATCTCTGCAGTGGAGCATGGACAACAAAGGGGATGATGGTGCCCTTTGTGCATAAAAAAGACAGAAAGAGGCTGAATTGAAGAGGCTCTTAGCATAAGGGCTTGATGAAAACCGTGATGCCGGAGGATTGTGGTGTTACACTACAGGGGCCCCAACAAGTACTCTGTAAATGTGACCATGGAGCGGCATGCGAGGCAGAAAAAATTAAAGTAGACACAGATACTCGTGAACAGGACACACACACACACACGCGCGCGCAGCAGGTTGTAATCGCGCCGACATGTGCGCGCAGCATGCTCTGAAGACACACACAAACAGGCAGCTGCCGGCGACCCGCTGCGAGTGTGTGATTGTGGCTCTCTGGGGTTTCCGTTTCTCATAAGCGTGTCATCTCATAGGTGTGTCGTCCTCTGTGTGTGTGTGTGTGTGTGTGTGTGTCCTTTTCCCCAGTGCAGCTGTTGTAACCCAGCGCCGCCGTCTTGTCCTCCGCCACCACCTCTGAGGGATTAGCCGCCGTGCATGCTGGGTGACACATCGCGGCCAATCACGTATTCATGGGAAATTCAATTTCTCCGACACACTAGGATGAGTTGCACCCTGACACACGGGCTCTCTGTATCTCGCACTGCGAATTGTGTCTCAAATTGAAAAAGCAAGCAAGGAGGACGTCTTCTACAATGGGGGCCCGAGCGGAGCCAAATATAGGAATGCGAGGAGGGGTGTTGGTAGTGGTGGTGGGGGAAAACAATTGTTAATGCGTGAGTATTTCCATGCAGTCCACAGTGGAGCGAAACAGCCCTGACTTATTTGTGATACCCTTCCCCGTGGCATGTGGGGAAATTCATCTGCATATCAATGCTGTTGTGCAACTCTTTCGATTAACTCTTTCTGTGACGACAGGGATGCACTCTGTTTACACACTTAGGGTGTGCGATATTGGCAAAAAATAATATCTTGATATCTGGGTGGATTTAGCCAATAAGGATAATTGACAATATTTTGTAACCCTCAAAAACAGGTTAAAAATAAATGAAAAATTAGTTTGTAAAAGCCTTATATTTTACTAGCTGGCTCTTGTTAATATCATCTCAGATGTTACTGATAATATTAATAAAAACGACTTGTTTAGGATAAACAGGTCTTATTAATTAACTTCAAGTTACTATATGTACTGTATTTATTTATATCTATTAAATAATATCTCCTCCACCTGAAGAGCAGACCACCTTAAGGTTAGCTAGCTTTCTCTTGCCGCGATCTCTCTTCATATTCCAATCCTAAAATACAGATGTTTTCCCAACCCCTACTCTCTCAGAATAATATGGTCTAGACACAGGTGTTTTGGGGCATCATTAACGCTAAGCATCCCATTCCGATATATATAGCAGGATAATATCGCAATGAAGGTGGCACCGTTGGGACACACATGTGGTGCGTGTGCCAACGGGCTAATTGAAGCCAATCTGCATTTCACGCAGCACGCGTCACCCCGCAAAGGAAGGTTGTTTCCCTTTAAGAATTCCCCATGGTGCTTTGCTTATTTTCCCCCTCCATTTATTTCTCCCAGCGGTGATGAACTCAATACGCTGATGACGACACGGTGTTCAACACTGCAGACTTGGCATATGGCGAGGTCAGGGGTCAGAAGGAAGAGATACACAGCAAGATGGATTTGCATCACACACACACACACACACACACACACACACACACACACACACACACACACACACACACACACACACACACACACACACACACACACACACACACACACACACACACACACACACACACACACACACACACACACAAACAGAAAGGTAAGGCTTCTGGCAATGGAGCCCAGAATCAGACGAGACCGTAGGGAAATGCGGAGATTCCCTCACACAAAGAGAAAAGGAGATAAAGATAGAAACTATAAGGAGCCTTGAAAATGGAGATATTTCCTGAGATAATCCCTCTCTCCTACTGTGGGGGGATGGGGGGATTTTGAAGAGGGGGAACCTTTTCATCATCCTTCGTTTTGCCCATGTTATCTTTCTCTCCCCCACCGGCAGCAGGCCTTATGATTTTCTCCTTCATCCTAACTGTCTCCTATCAGGTTAGACAGACACATGCTGTAGCAAGATTTACAGCCTTAATTTAGTTATTCAAAAGGCATTCAGGAAAAACAACACCAGCACCAACTCAGCAGCCTGGCGATGTTCTGATGCAGTATCTGAAAGGTACCAGGTTTTATTTTTTATTTTCTCTCATATCGCTCTGGCCTTAAGACAGTTAGCTAAATGAATGCAATCTCTGAAAAAAGCATGATAGAAAGTGTAGCACTGTGCAGACTAATTTGCCTTTTAATGTGTTTGTCTACGGACCTTGACTCAACATCCCCGCTGTCAAACCTTGAGCTACAACTCATTAATTAGAAAGTGAAGTCTGTGAATAAAAAAAAAAAAAACATTCCACAAAAAAACTTCTCAAACTTGGTGAAAGCGTTGCAATGGCTCGGTTGTAATTAATTTTAGAGACCTCAGAGGTGTCCCGCGGCTCACGCTAAGACCACAGACCTGGCGCTCGCAATAATGAGCCGCCATGTTTACACGCGAGCAGACCCGACGATCTCTCTGAAAAAAAACTTTTTAGGAATGCGCCGGGCGTCGTGCATTCAGGGCCACTGCCTATAGAGTCCCACAGCCTGGCTCTTTGTACTTGAAGTAAGTGCTAATGAGAATGAGGTCATGGGGATTTTTGGCAGCCATTGTGGCGGATATCGGAGAGCGACACAAGCCAGAAACATAACTCATTTTTTTTTTTCACACATACTCTTCCCCCCTTCCCCCCTCTTCCCACCCATAGTGTGAACGCATGCTGAGACCAGTGGTGGCAGCTGACCAGGAAATAAGGGGCAACCTCTTGGCAACTGGCAGCCATATTTGAAGGCCAGTTCCAGTAAAAAAGGATTTATGAGGGGAAGAAGAAGAGGGGGAAACAAACGCTCACTCACTTTACCTTTTTTTTTCATTTGACAATCAAAACCCCGACTGGGCAAACAAACGCAAATCCAATAATGAAGTATGCAAACACTCAATAAAACAAGTAGCTTCAAAGAGGACTCTTCAATGTAGGCTTACACTAATCAGACACTGTGTTGTTTTGCTTCGAATGGCAAGTATCCTGGCTGGCTGGTTGGAGAGCTGGAGAAGGAGGGATGGATAGAGAGAGAGAGAGGGCTGTGAGAAGAAAAATTTAGTTTTAAGAGGGGATAAAGCTGGGGGGGGAATGGGTTTAACAAGGCTGTAACACTTCGGAAAAAGAATGTCCTCTTTTCCATGGGCCACTGGAATTGGACTAACAGGGACAGACACACGTAAGAGCGCACTTAGAAGAGGGGGCATGGCGCCTCGTTTCATTATTGAGGACGTGGTTCTTCATCAGTCCGGCACAAAAAATAAATTAAAATTACTTTCTGATGTTCGTTTCTGATGTTACACAAGACAAGAGATCTACTTTGAAGCACAGGTCTACCAGGGGTTCCAGAAACCAAATATCTTAGTCGTGATGTCATTTGAAGAAAAAAAAAGCTTGCCTTGCCAACTTTGCCTCGGAGGAAGGCATACTGCAAAAAAAAACGAAATCAACGGCTCAGTTAGTATTAATGGCTTGCGTTGGAGGCATCAGACTAAATACTGTACATAGTAAAAAAGGTCTGCCGATTAAAGAAACAGGTCTAACAACTGTAACGTCAAAACGCCTCACATAGCCAGTTGCTTGGCTCATTGTGGTCAGGTTAATGGGTTTGGGACATACATCATTTTAATGTAGGCAGCAGGGTGGATGATTGACAAGCGTTCCCTTTCACTGACACAGGGTAACCATGAGAACATCAACCATTCTTTACTGCCTGGATAATGCATATACTGTACATACTCATGAGAATCCAAGATAAATTGAACTTTTAATCAATGTACTTATATCAGGTCAAAAAACATCTAGAAGTCTCAGGGCTCAAAATAAGATACTTTTGGTTGGGTAATCGAAATAATGTCTAGATAATATACAACCATAGGCCCAAGAATGGTCCAATGACTACATATTTTAATATGTAGCTCATTTTTAGATTCCTACACGTTAGAATGGCCATTGAAATCGTGTCCGTGTCACTTTGACATCTAAAAAGGCTTTACATGGTCTTCTTTATCAATCATTCATACTACTTCCAAGGCCATGAATGAACTTCAGAACCTCAAGGCTACATTGTCAGGATACATTTTCCCTAGAATTATGACTTTTTCCATGTTATTAGTAGTTTCTGTTATTAGTCTTCTAGGATGTGCCTTCATTTTGATAAGAATTGTTTGATATGTATGCCAGCCAATCTTGTAAATGCAAGTGCGGACATAAGAGACTGCCATGTCAGACCTCCTCACCTTCATAACATTGGCATGGGATTACATTTACTCTCGCCTCATACACTAGTTTAAGCCTATTGTGATGCTGATGAGTGACACTGTAGAGCAGTAAGAACAAAGACTTGGACATAGTGGGAAAAACAGGCATGTCCAACAATGGCCAACACTCATCCCAACAAAACCAGACGGACTTTACAGAGCAAAGAAAAAACTCCACACACTCCGGAAATGGGCTTTTGCTTTGTGCGACGTTGTTTTGGGAGCTAAGCTGTTTTTCAGAAGCAAAAAAAAAGAAAAGGATGATAATGAAATGGGGGGTGGGGGGGGGATTAACCACCGAAAGAGAGGAGAACCAGTTGGGCCTGCTGTTGAATACACACAATGCATTTTTCAAAAAAAGGGCAAACAAGCTTTCCTCCGAGTGTTGTTCACCTCAGCACGCCAGCATTCTAAACAAAGTGTGTGTGTGTGTGTGTGTGTGTGTGTGTGTGTGTGTGTGTGTGTGTGTGTGTGTGTGTGTGTGTGTGTGTGTGTGTGTCTGTGTGGGGGTTTTCCGAATGACATATTTGCATACAAATTCACATAGGGGAGAAAGGGAGAGGAAGAAAGGGAGGGAGGGAATTAGAATAAAGAAGGCCAATATAGGGAGAGAGTTAAAAGTGTGCGCATGTGTATGTCTGTGTGTGTGTGTGTGTGTGTGTGTGTGTGTGTGTGTGTGTGTGTGTGTGTGTGTGCGTGTGTGTGTGTGTGTGTGTGTGTGTGTGTGTGTGTGTGTGTCTCTTCAGACAGAGAGTGTAGGGAAGGGGCCTGTTTGTTTGTCCTACTCAGGTGCTGAGGGCCTTTCCATTTAAGAAGAGTGGAGAATCTCATTACCTGAGTGATGCAGTCCCTGTGTTTACACGCGTTATTCCAAGGAGGCTTCTGCACACTCCTTCACTCATCCCTCTCTCTCTTTCTCAGATAAAAGAAAGAAGGAAAAAAAGTTCCATTTGTAAATAACAACCAGGCTCAGCCACAGAGGAGGTTGAGGGATCAAATGGCTTCGTTTTTTCCCAGAGCACGGCTGTCGCAGGTGGGATATTACGGCAGGATTGCTTTGCCGAAGAATGACCACCAATGACAGCACTTGAGTTCTGTGTGTTTGTGTGTGTGTGTGTGTGTGTGTGTGTGTGTGTGTGTGTGTGTGTGTGTGTGTGTGTGTGTGTGTGTGTGTGTGTGTCTTTACCACTGTTCTGGTTCACATGCACTGTGGGGGCATGTAACAATAAGTGACAGCATTAGTCTGCAGCGGAATCATAAGCAGGTACCATGACATCAAAATATGCTCTGAAAATGTTTTGTTACCAACATCCTCCCAATACATCCGTCTCTCTTTCCTTATGCTTTGTGTAATAGTTTGCCTCTATTTTTCAATTTCTGGCATTTCTTTTCTTTTTTTTAATGCACATATATTAATAACTGTACCTACACACAGTCCCTTTAACTGCCTGTCAGCAAAGGCATAATCCTGATTTATCGGTTCCATTCATCACAGCCCAGTTCATTACTTTTATCACTTATTTGCATTTTCATATTTTATGATCTCATCTCCTCTTATCTCCTCTTATCTTGACTAACTGCCAGCGCCTTTTACGCCCAAAGCATTTTCTAGCTTTAAGGGGCCTATTCCAAAAGAGAATTGCCGGTGCATGAACACACACCTCGATAGCTCACATTTCGGGTTACTAACCTGCATATTAAAAAGCACTTAATCACCCCTTTGGTTTTGCATGGGAGGCTATTTTTAGCACGGTGGCTGTCACCATGTCTTTGAAAGCCACTCTGTCTCATCTCTTAGACCGCAGACTGAAGTCACCTGACGGCCCCATGTTGTGACAAGTGGCGCTCTAAAACAATAATTCAATTTGTCGCCCGCTTTGCATCTTTATTTTTTCGTTCGCAGACACCTGTCAAGTTTCAATCAAGCAAAAGCATGGCAAACGGAAAGACACACACAGGTAGACAGAGAGAGAGAGAGAGAGAGAGAGAGAGAGAGAGAGAGATGTTGCCAACATATAAGATCACACTAACAGCCTCATCTTTTTTTCGTGTAAAACAAACCCAGTTTAGTTCAAAACCAACCAAGGAACATGGCAGCGTTTAGATGAAAGAGGCCTGTGTGTAGAGTTATTGCTTTTTTTTCTACTTCTTTTGCCTTCTTCCCTTCTCTTTCCTCCCACACACACACGCCACGGCCGCCCCCTCCCATGATGCACCGGTCCACTACTAATTGCTATCACCATGAGTCACTAACGTTCTGCCCTTTCTGTTTTTGTTGTGTTTTTCTTGTCAGCGCGAGAAGAATTATTACTGGCAAGCTTCAATCCGTCCGTCAACACATGCTAATTCCCGTTTTACTGCTCCGAGTCGCCCCTGTGTGTGTGTAGGTGTGTGTGTGGGTGTGTGTGCGCTTGTGTGTGTGTGTGTACGCTTGTGTGTGAAGTTGGCACAGCTACCAACCACGTCCTTCCTGGAAGAACTTGGGTGGCAAGAGTTGCCTTTGAACTGCAGACGGTGGCTGAGTTTAAAGTCTGGGTTTGTGCTCCAAGACAAACTTTAGCCAACCGGGGAACATTGGTTAACATAAAGCTTTAAAAATAGTGTTCTCTACTAAAAATAAAATAAAAAAGTGGGCTCATTAGCATTAAACCAAAGCAAAATGCCTAGACGACAACTGCTAGAAAGGTTCTCTTCAACACCGTGCTGGAATGGATTTACATAGATCCTTTATAATGGTAAAAATCCACAGTTAAAAGAAAACTGAACGCTAATGCTATTTTGTCATTTTAAAAAAACATCAGAGGATTTTTCTGAATGATTACCGTGCCATATTAAATCACGAGTCTCTTCGGAATCAAATGAACTAGCAGCTAACTGTTGTAACTTCAAAGACACCGGCACTGAGAATTAGATAAAAGCAACAAGGGGGCGGGTGGATGGAAGAGGGTGAGAGAGTGGGGGGAAAAATCATATAATAAGAACAAATTATGACAAAGATGTTTCAGCAGGTAAAAAATGAAAAATGGAGGCTATATATTATGGAACAGAACCTTCAAAGTCTCTTGATGGAATTAGTCATTAAATATACGTGATGACAAAATCCCCTATTATCGCTATCTGCTGATGTACCCATGAGTTTCACATCAATGTTACACACCTTAAAAACTTAGTGTTCATTAAAACACTTTGTTCACCAATGTGTCCCCACCTTGATCACCAACCAAAGTTTTTCAGGGACTAAATACAAATTGCATGGCACATACCATATACTATCTATGCACATACCATGCACTGTATTATCGGATGCTTGCATTATTTTTGAGTAGACAGTCTCCAAGTAGCCTTCCTAGGGTTTTTGTTCGTTCTATAGCACATGCAGAGCACATATGGTTGTATGTGGGCTTTATAATAACATATTTGGTTATTTTTGATGAACAGAGTCCTTTTAACTGATCTAAAATCACTTTAAAGTCTCTGATGTTCACAATAAAAGTCTTAAACCCAAAGACACAAGTATTTATGTATACATTTAAAATGTCATAACGCTTCCTTTTTTCAGTCAAATCCATGAGTATGCAGTATTTTCTGCCATGATATCATAAATAGAAATAAACCTTTATGCAACCACTTTCTGTGTTTATTGTGTATTTTTTTTGTGTTTGCCTGTATAAGCCAATCACAGCCAAGGACACTGACACTCCGTTTCATATCTCTATCCACTTGTCTGTTGGGACGCCTGACTTGCGCGATACGGCTTCATGCTGTTGTTGTGCAATTGGCTTATAGGACAGAAAACCCAAAATATCCCTGGTCCCCGGTGAGAGGTGCTGTTCAGATGGGTAGAGGGGGGTGGGGGCGGATAGGAAGTGGGTACGGCTTTATAGCACCAAGGGAAAGAAGATCCAATCTGTAAATGTGTTGCTGCCTGTGAAGTTTGAAATACTGTAGAGTCCCTGCTGGGTTCGCATTTCACAGCCCTCCGAGGGGGCTTCGTTTTCCCGACTGCTCCTATAGTAGCTGCTGCAAGCACAGGCACGCACACGCACACACACACACACACACACATGCGCGCAAACGCACACACACATCATGCAAGCTTGTGTATACTGTATCTTCATATTGTTATTGGCAGGTGAACAACTTTAGTCTAAAGCCAAGGTTTTATCTTTATTTAAAGGGGGAGTCAGCGATTCTGGAGAATGCTTGGTGTCGAAATCACTTTGTCAAAACCAGTGAATATCCCACTACTTGTAAATAAAAATCCAGTGTTAATCCACAGCCTGGGCTCTGCTAACAGGCATGTTACCTGCTACAGTGGGCTCCCCTTGTTCACATACACTTAGTTTACATACCTATTTACAGAGCCTATGCTGTGTATTAACGCCATATGTTTTTTTTAAGCGCACACACAGTATTGAGAGGTAGTGAACTGTGAGGAAATGTTCACTGATTTTGACAAAAAAAAAGTGATTTTGACAACAAGCATTTACATGCAAATACATGACGGATATGAACAGAACAGACAATTACAAATACAGATTATTTTTGCTCTTAGAGATTTATCAACAGAGGAGCTAACAATGTAATGCACGGCTGAGACGAAGGAGGAAATGTCACAGAGGCATTAGAATTAAAAAGTTAATCTCTTTCGGGAGCACGGGTATACTTATACTTCTACAAATTTCATGGCAATCAGCTTATGATGGTGATTATGAGATATTTTGTGTGCAAAGTTGACATTTTGGCCTACGGTTGGTGCTTGATGAAAGCTAGAGGAGCTCAAAACTAGAGAAATGCATTATGAGCCACTGGGGAGCATGACTGTGCTCCAGTCATTTCATGGTAATTTGGGCAAAATAATTGTGATTTGTATTTAATTCTTTTTAGGTCAAGAGGAAATTCTGGCCTACGTTTTAGAGCTAGAAAGAGGCTGATAGGAGAGTGTTTTTAAATTGAATTGTTAATTGAATGGCAATCTTGTTTTCAAGTGGAGATTGTGGCCTGCTTATGGCCCAATAGGAAAAATCTGAAGGTTTATCCTCTAGGGATTTTCTCATGGAAATCTTGAGGAATTCTGGTATCATTGGAGACACCATAGCAAAGATAGCTTTTGGCCTGATGGAAAAAAAAGTCATGAAAAATATGGATAAGGATCTCTCCTAAATCCATTTACTAATGTTCATGGCAATATCACCAAGGGTTTTCAAGATCTCCTGCTCTGTGTTGGATGGATGATGGACACACTATGGGTGTACAGAGCATCAATAACAAGGCAAATAATAGGATAGGATAAAAGCAAAAAATACACGAGGGTAAGGCCCAATACATGGTTCTCTTCCTTTGTTACTGGAAGGTTGACTTTTTCACAATTTCACCTGACAATCTCAATTGGCGTGGCATAAATATATGTCAGACTGAGCCATACATGCAATATGCAGGACCTTCAGGAGATGTGCCAGGCGAGGGAGGGCGAGGGGGGGGGGGGGGTAGCTCTGAATTTAGATTAAGGAACCCAACCACTGGAAGACCCCAACAGGATTCCAGTGCGAGGGTTGCCAGGGAAACATTGGAGGCAGGAACTTTCAACCATAGCAGCAACAAACTGCATTTGACAACAAGGAGAGGACGAAAGAACAGGGGATGGTGGGATGGGGTGGGGGTGGGGAGGATGCTCTGTTTAAAGGGACAAAACTGGAAAGTAACAATGAATGTATGCTGGCTGGATACATTTTAGCATCGTGACAAAAGAGAGAACGTTTTTGGGGAATGTCTGGGATGTCAAGAAGACGCTTTCTTATATATGCCACACAGCCTGCCAAGGAGTTGTTTTGGCCGTCGCTTGGTAACCTAGCACCCCCACCCCCCCCCCCCTCCAGCTCCATCACACAGCCACACCGACAGACACACACAAAAAATAATATACTTGCTTATATGAAGTAACTTTTGCCTTTAGGACTTTCCACCTTGCCGAGCCAAGATGAGACAGGCGGCAAAGACAAGAAGAGTTAGTAAAAGCTATAGACCACACATACACACACACTCTTGTACTTCTATCTTTGTGGGGACAGTCATTGACATAATGCATTCTCTAGCTAGCCCCTTACCCTAACCTTTAGAGCTAATTGCCTTACACTAACCCTAACATAAACCTAATTAATACCTGAACCTTAAAACCTAGTCTTGACCCACAAACAGCCTTTTGAAGAAGTGAGGACCAGGCAAAATGTCCTCACTTCTTAAAAATGTCAACATGGTTCAAAAAAAATAATTGGTACTCACAGAGACGCCTGAACAAGTGCACACACACACACACACACAACACACACACACACACACACACACACACACACACACACACACACACACACACACACACACACACACACACACACACACACACAGCTTCCTCATATCCATCTAGCAGTGCAGGACCAAACTGACAACAATCTCTCAGCAGCCTCAGAGCTACCTGTATACAAACGCGTTTCAATGCTTAAATTTGGCTGCCGTCATCACCTGGCATCGTGCAACACTTAATTAGACGGTAGCTACAGTAGCACAACTGCTTAGTGTACTTTCCCAAGGTCTCGCTAGCCGGGCAACCACGGTATGGAAGCGAAAAACCCCCCAAAAAAATCAGAGCACTCACTGCAGGCCATACCAAAAGAAAGGCCTCAGATCTTATCGGAGGATGAACTGGATCATCCGACGCGCTTTGATGTTCCAGACAATTAACTGGCTATTGTTGTCTGCTCGGTGCTTGCCAACAGATTTGGACACAGATATACATGCATATCTCACTTCACACAGTCAGGACCGTCAGCATTCCACAGTGCCACTGTAGCCTGATTGGAGTTGACTGATATGGCTTTTGGAATTGAATTAGATTTTTTTTTGTGTGTATTTTTTTTTTTTTTTACAATTGCAATGGCTAGAATATCCGGAATGTAACACAAATTCAGCGAGATGAACAGGGTGCAACAAAAGCCAACCACAGCTCCATTTTTTTTATATAGGGGAAGGTGGGGTGATTTGTGCAACTTTTTACTCAAAGTGATTTTAAAGTGAGGCCTTGACAGTTATGTCTCCAACTCAAATATTACATATATTTCAATGTTGCATCCTGCAATAAAAACTTTATCTGGAATAAACTGTTTAAGAAATATAGCTTGGAAAAAAAGTTTCTTGTCACAATGACAAAGTCACCATCATCATCTTTCTGGCCATCTGAACTCTCATCAGTGGTGTCTTAAGTGGAATTGAGATGTCACTCTCTCCTGAGCTACTGTAGACTATTGGCCTTTTCCACCGCATGGTATCAGCTGACTCGACTCGACTCGACTCGCATTTTTGCTTTTCCACCGCAATTTCATGGTACCTGGTACCACGTAGGGCTGCTTTTTGGTATCGCCGCTCTAGGGTCCAAGCGAGCTGAGCATGCTAAAAGGTGATGTCGGCAGACGGCGCCACTATTGGCCAGAGACTATTGTCTGGCCAATCAGTGGCCAGAGACTACCGCTTCATTCTGTTTTTATTCTCCCCAAGTCTCGGGACTTTTGAGTGTATTTACGCCGCGCACCTTCTGGCTCTCTTTCATTTGATTTGCATCACAGATCCGAATTTATTTTCCATATATTTGCTAAGCTCACCCAGTTTGGTGTTGGGGAAGTTACTTACATACGAGAGGAGACATGTAGGGGTAGAGCTAGGCTAAATAGTAGCACTGGGACAGACATGATAGCGACGATTACATTACAAGCCTCGGACTAAACTGATTACCTCAATAAAATATTCAGGCTGAGACACGGCTTGCATTTGAAAACACGTATCCTGAAACAAGCACTAAACAGTCAACTTTATATGCCCTTTTACTGCATAGGGATGTACGTGACGATCCCTACAGCTGACTGTGTGGCAGATCACACATCGGAACAACAACCATCCCTTTTAAGACCCGTAGCAATATTCTTCTACTTCTTTTAGCAAACAGATACAAGGGGGTATTTTTAAACATTTTTATCCTTTTTTGTTGGTTCAGTTAATAGTGCAACAACTGCTCGTAATTTCTGCTTTGTACTTTGCTGGAGTAGACTTTCTCCCTTCGCGACCCACGTTCAGCAGGTACTATTTGGGAAACGCGCGCTACCAAACAAGTTGAGTCAGTGAGTTGAGTGAGGACTTTGGTGAAAGGCTTCACTTTTTTTGGGAATATAAAGCCATGGCACAACCTAGAAAGTACTTCATGTTGTGTGGGGAGCCCCCTACATTTCTGCCTTTAAATCAAGGCTCAAAACCCATATGTACACCCTGGTGTTTCCTCCCCATTAACCTCTGCACTACTTACTTACCTCTGCACTACTATCTGTGTTTATGTGGATGTATGGGCTTTACGTCTTTATTTTGGTTATTGTTATTTTACCTTCATTGTTTACCTACTGAATGCACTTGTACCACTTTGGACGTGCAAACTGTCATAAATGTGCTTTTATAAATACATTTTACTTACTTACTTACTTATAACTCACCCAGGCCCTTGCGCACAAATCACCCCATCCCCAGAATTTTGGATAATAGGCAGATGCAGCAATTTAGGGTTGACATTGTGCTAACTATATAGACTCAAAGTGTAGCATACCAAAGCACTAAAACATGTGTCAAATGTTTTCAAACGTGTCTATAATTGTTCAGACACAATAATCAAAAACCTGACTTGACATTTACTTTGAAAGGCAAAACACGTTTTTTGAGCTTAAATGTGCTTATATCTTATTCCTTGTGTCTCCCTTCTTTACGGATGGTCAAATGGGGCCTTCTTAAAATGGTCACTTCCATTCTCCACGGTTCGAAACAAGGGGTTTTGCAACTTCCAAAATGCACAAATCACCCCACCTTCCCCTATATATTTCTGTTGACAAAAAAATCATTGTTTGGTAGACACTCAGCGTACAGAGAGATAAAAATAGAATATTCTTCATTGAGACTTTTGACATTTATAAAAGTAGTATCACTTAACTGAAAAAATATGCATTTTCCAATATCGGCTTGAAATAGCACCAAAGCAATATATCTTTCAAACCTTCATAGTGACATAATGGATGGTGAGCATCAATCATTATCATCCATGACCGGAAACTAGGAGCCCAGCTGATGGAAAGACACTCAACTGTGCGCAGATGCGTCCCGGTGGCCATGGTGCACGCCAAGCCTCTTGTGGTGGTGCTGTGTATATATGACATTGTGAGACAGTGCAGGCCTTACATTGACATAGAGACAGAGTGTCTTTTCTAAAGGCCGGATGAACGAGAACAGACAAGATAAATGACGAGAAAGGCTCTCCTCACATGTGCAAACAATTTTCCGGCGCAGAACAACCAGGGGCCAAATGAACTGCCTGTTCAGTACGTGAAGCGTGAACGAATGCCTTTCACATTAAGTCAGGACCCTGGAGACCCAGATTTTGTGTGTGTGTGTGTGTGTGTGTGTGTGTGTGTGTGTGTGTGTGTGTGTGTGTGTGTGTGTGTGTGTGTGTGTGCGTGCGTGCGCATGTATGTGCATGCGTGTGTGTGTGTGTGTGTGACTGGAGGAAGAGACAGAGAGAGAGCGAGATAGTGGCTCTCTTTTGTCACCGCTTATATGCGTGTGTACACACCTGCAATAGCCATGATTTCCCATGCAAACAAAGAGCGAACGCCTTATTATAGAACTTTACGGTTCCGTTCTAAATACTCAATTTAAATTCAACCAACTCGGTGTTTAGGTTGGATGTATGCGGTGGGCGGATAATCCTTCGACCTAATTGGCTCAAACGGTTGCAATCGGAAAGTGGCGTTGGCAAGGTAACCTAAGGAGGAGGGTGGGGGGGGGGGTAAACGCTGGTATCACCTAATGTTCTATATGCATATAAAGGGAAATTAAGTACAGCTCAAGCTGATGGCAAGGACAAAGTTAACTTAAAAGTATCCATTGAAGTCACTGGTGTGAAATGCTGCTTGAAGAGCAATACACCACACAGCAGTGTTGCATGGTGCACAGCGCAAGTTGGCATGTGCCATCTGACACCCATATCACATGCACATCGCATACAGACAAAGGCAGTAAACACTATTGAGAGGTAGTAGAAGTACAGGCGTATATGGAAAACAATGGGTGCAGGTGTTTGGTGTGTCAGGTGCGGCTGGCTAATGTTGCCCTGCACATCCAAATTCAAAAAATATGTTACTTCACGTTTGGTCACATCATTAATTATCATGGTTTAATACTGTATACTGTTCTTAAATGTGAAATCGTTAAACACTTTATGACTCCATAAATCCAGGGTTCTTCCACTTGGGTTTGTTCCCACCACCCAGGAGGGCGCTTAAACCAGGAAGTGGTAGGAATTACCCACAATTCTCCTGTGGGCTGCTAGAGGGGTGGAGCCCAGGAGTTTGTACTGCCAGCGTGCCTATTGCTGCTCATTAATCACTTTGGGCTATACTGTGGGACAGGCCACCAGGGACCAGCCCCGCACGCGCGCACGCACGCACGCACGCATGCACACACACACACACACACACACAAAATAAAAAGGGTGTGTGTGTGTGTGTGTGTGTGTGTGTGTGTGTGTGTGTGTGTGTGTGTGTGTGTGTGTGTGTGTGTGTGTGTGTGTGTGTGTGTGTGTGTGTGTGTGTGTGTGTGTGTGTGCAATACCAGTGTAAAAATGGTGCGCTTCTGGCTGAAACAATCGATACACGCCAAATAAAGAAACCCCATTAAATGTTTCGGGCTGTTTCCTCGCCGATACAAATGCACATATCGTCAGCCTCTTAAAATAATGGCCTAAGTCACTTTTTGGCCAAAATGATTTTTTTGCTTAAATCATCTCCTCATGATGCTGGCCACCTCTGGTAAAATGGCCTAAATCCTCAGTTGAACGATCATGTTGATTTACATGATCATAGGCCATTATTGATAGTACCATGTCAAGAGTGTGTTATAGGCCATTTTATTTTCCGAAGTCAAAATTTACTGTTAATTTTTTTTTCAAGGACCCTTTCATAAGTGTTCAAATGGCTTAAGTCACAAGTTAAAAATGAATATAAAGGGTTTATTCCTATTATGTTACATAATTGACAGAAATTGTTATTTCAATGTCAGGAGTCATCTTTTTACATAACCTGTTTGAGTGAAATTCTTAATGAATATCATATAGTCAATCTTTGGTTAAGTTTTTTGTGTTTCCTGAAAACACTGAAAAAATTGGGTGACGATATCGGACACACACACACACACACACACACACACACACACACACACACACACACACACACACACAGATAGTGCCACCGTTCATCTCCACAGATAGGAGACAGAAATAGAGGGAAGACGTACACAGCTGAGACTTCCCCGAGGCTGGTCAACAACTCAGAGAGAGAGAGAGAGAGAGAGAGAGAGAGAGAGAGAGAGAGAGAGAGAGAGAGAGAGAGGAGAGGCAAACAAAGACAGTCCTTTCAAAAGTGCAGGCTCTCTTCATTCAAGAGGCTGGTATCATGTTATACTGTATGGCTTCATGACATGTCCCTTCCCAGGACGTCTGCACCCATGTTTATGTCTGTGCCAGTGGATAATGACCTTGTGATATTTGTTTTTGAAATAACATCCTTCTGTCCTCGAACGTCCTTAAAACTGCAATGTTTATATCACATTGTGTACATTCTCAGCCTGTTAAAGCCCCTATGTGTAGACTTTTTAAATGCTGTTTGAAATTGTTCAGATGGTATAACTGCTTGTTTGCATCACTCCAAAGTAGTAAACAATAAACTTCAAACCAAAATAGTTCAATAGTTCAGGTAAAAACTGACTGAATATAGGATGTGGAATGGCAAAAAAAAAAAAAAAAAGTCTAACGTTAAGAAATGACTCGGCTCACGAGTCTGCCACCGAGTGATAAAGCAAGCCTGATGCTTTTCCATCCCTTTGATATTTACTTCAGCGGACATGTCTATGAAGAGTTGACGACTATGACCTAAGAGGATAGTGAGTAATACAGAAAAACACATTCATCTGATTTTAATTGTGAGAAATGCTCACATGATTCCCCTTTTTAGGGTTCAATGGTATTATGATTATTACAATTCTGATTGTTTAGTAGTTGAAGTTTCCATTTTTCTTGGATAGGTACATACACTTGCTCTTAAAAACAACCCCTCACACACACACACACACACACACACACACACGCACACACACACACACACACACACACACACACACACACACACACACACACACTTCACCAGCTATCTCGGCGCTTCAAGGACACCTCTGGAGAATGCCTGAGGGGAAAGCTATTTTATACTCCAAGCCATCAATTGACCAATCAAGGCTTGCCAATGTAAAGTGACTGTCGCCGCTGCTTCAGGAACAGTGTGTGGTACAATAACATTTATTATAAAGGGTAGGCTAGTACAACAATTCATCCTCTTGTCAAAAAGACTTTTCACTTCCAGCCTCGTACGAGATGGAAACAAACATTAAGTATTACAGTGATGATGCAATGGTTGTGGTGATTAGCCTGGAAGTAAAATGTAGGTTTTTTTTCAGACACGTTGCTGGTATTCAGCTGGTCTCAATTACATCCCTGATTACACATCATCAAGACAGATGTGACAACTAAAAGTCCTCTGCACTGTCTCTTCTCTCGTCAGCGTCTTTTTTCTTTTACATCTGGAGCCTCGGAGACTGTCCCAAACTAAAATAATAAAACCAGAGGATATGCAGGACAGGGATTCATTTCTTTTTTTTTTTCTCGTCCATCAATCCGCACGGCGCTCATAAATGTCAGCCTTAGGGGGAAATTGAATGGCACCATTTGTCTGTGTTTATTAGGCTGGGGTTAAACTAGGTCTCGGTGACCTTTTTCTGGGAGTACGGACTACAGACCCACCCAAGGCAAGTTAGCAGAGGAGAAAGTCAAACCTGGGAGTTCCTGTGACTGGCACTGGAGACTTAACAGGACACATCACCAATGAAAAACACATTAAAAAAAGAGAGAAGAGGGGAACGTTCAGTGTGTCAAAGGCTAGAGCCCAATGGGAGGAATGTCAAATTCTTTGATTAATAAAATGCTTGGTACTAAATGCCAAAGTAAATATCACGCAAGTAATTGGGAATTGCCTGCCGACGATACCACATAATATGAACGAAAAGAGGTGTCCCAAAGGGCTAGCATTAGCAAGCCACGCGGCCCACGCCAAACTAGCTTCCACTTTTTCAAGCTAGCTCTTAGCACCCACTTTCCCGAGAGTCCACTTCAAACTTGACCGCATAATGGCTCCTATATTTTGAACTTTATTGAGGGACAAACAACTAAATCATTACGCAGCATAACCAGTGCTAAGTGGGCTCCATTTGAATAAAACGCTCAAGAGTTCCAAACTAATTATCACTCACTCATGAGTCCTCTGGGTTCAAACAAACAAATCCAATATGCATCTCTCTTGCATTAAACATGGACCAAAAGTGCAAAGTGGCCACATTTCTGGTTACTGAAATCCAAATTTGTCCATTTCTCCCCGCCATTTATAAAGTTACAAACAAGAAGCTTTAGACTCAACCTCTCTTGCCTCTGTCGATAATACAATAAGTTGCACGTCACCTGCAAATGTCACCGTTGACTGTATTTACCAACCAATTTGACATGACACTCACAGCACATTTGAAGGGGGGATGAAAAAGGGGGTCTGATGGCTATTTCACGGTCAGATTATTTTCTCTTTCATGTTATTTCGGGTTCTTTTTCGCCCAGAGCCGCCCGCAGCCACTGCTCGTGAAACAGCAATGTGTTACACAAAAGAAGCCTCTGATTTCTAAAGCGCTGTCCCCACCAGACACCGAGCACTCAAATCCCCCCTCTGGTGTCTGTCAATACCCATCACACAGACGGCTCTTGTTTACATAGTGTATAGCTCTGCTCTCACTTGACCTGGCCCATAGGAAGAAAAAATCTCTAGAACGTTCTGAATGTGACCATACTTTCAAGTTCATGTTGTTTTATCTAATGCAGTCACTAAATGTCACTTAAATATTAAAGGAGCTTAATTAAAAGATATACTATGCAGTTTTAAACTGTTTTTCAGAGCCATAAGGTACAGTAGTTTACAAAATATATTTTCTCTACATGTTACACTTGAATAATTATATCATCAGCTCCCGAACCATCATCAAAACTAAAATATTTGTTGGCACCTGGAAGGTTATGGTAGTAAAATAAACTGTGGTCCCTGCTGATGTAAAAAACACTAGTGAAACAGTAACTTTTCAGTTAGCCTTTCTATCTTCAAACAGTGTTCCATGGATCCAATTGACACATCCAAAGTTACAAAGTGCACCTTTAAGTTTCCCAGCTGTAGGGATTTCAGCGTCACATGCAGTGCTGATTTGCCATGATTTGGTGACTCCTTGGGGGGGATTCAACATCTGTCTGAAATCCACTTTAGCGCCACTATCCACGCAGACAGTGACGGTTAAAGCATTAAAAAGGTGGGCTACTAGCCTACATCCATTTTCACTTGAGCCAAACAAAACCACACATAAACAAGGCACTGCAAAATTCATGGACGAAAGGGCCCCATTAATATTTCAGTCATGCCTTTTCGAGTCACTAAAATCAGGCACCGTGCTGTCTGTTTATTGCGCGCTCCTTGTCTCCACTCTGGCTCTGGTGCGCTCACATGCAGGCGCCTCCTCCTACTGCCCTCTCGATGTTATTATTGTACACGGGGGCATCGGTGGTTACTATTGTTGTTCCTGAAGTGGGGTCATGGGGACATTATCTGGGTCGCTAATTGAACATTAAAAGGGGTTCCCCGAGCCCAAGTCAAATGAGGCATGTGTTAATTTTAATGAAACTCAATAGAGAGGGGAGTGCAAACAAAGGACTTAAAAATAACAATACGTTTCACTCCTAGCGCTGCACAGCACAGCGCGCTCACAGACAATAACAAGATGCTCGTGATCCTGGGCCAGCATGTGAAGAAATGTAGGTATGCTATCTCTTTCAGGCGGCACAGTGCACATGTCTATGACGATGAAAACGTTTAAAAAAGTCTTAATCTTTCAACAGATATCCAGTGCCTTACAACATCCACCGTGCGTCCAGCTGGACCACCTGGATGCGTAAAAAGCCACACAGTGCCTCCCCTCCCCTCCCACTCTCTCTCTCGCTCAGTGTGCGTCTGCAGCGCCCAGCCTCCTGCGAGAACAATAACTTGTTTCTGGTGATGTAGCGCGCTGTGGTTGTGAGTGATGGGTGGTGGTAGGTGGAAGGCGACAAAGAGGAGTATGTGGTGGGGATTGATGGTGTATGAACCAGCTCGTATGACGGGACGGGACGGGACGAGAAAGGGGGAGATCAGGCTTTTACTTACACTGCTGTTCTCCCCTGTCCAGTGGACCATCGCCTGGTTGTGGGTCGCATCCCCTTTGAGCACGAAGGAACTGCTGAGCAGGGACATTTGTTTTTCCCGGGACAGCGCTCTCCTGAAGCGGGGTGAGCTAGACTCCATGCCCGCCACCACCGCGGCTTCCTCGCGGGCGTCCGTGGGTAAGCCCGGCGGGGAGCCTCCGTCAAACGCACGATCCACTTCCTCCAACCCGCCGCCGCCTCGCCGGTTTAAAGCCCCGCTGTCAGTGTCAGAGCGCGCGGGTCCCGTCAGTGCCATCCAGGCCGAGGCTGTCAACAGAAACACGCAGAGGCGCAGGGATGCCATAGCTTATTCTTACGCCGTATAGTAGCGCTCGTATCGCGGAGACTGATGGAGAGACCGTTGATGCTCGTGTAAGATAGATAGGTGTATACTGTAAAGCCGGGAGAGAGAGAGTGAGGAAGGGAGGGAGGAGGACTAGAGCGAAGGCAGACAGTGGGAACAACGTGGACGCGTCTTCGTGCCAAGCATGATGTAAAGAGCTGCACAGCGGTGCCATCTGCTGTTCCGAAGATGCAGTGCCCTGCGAATCAACTGTCACTGAATTCCAAATCACACACTTTTTCTTCGAACTACTCTACATACTAAAGCATGCTGGTTTGCACACTGCATAATGAAATTGGATGATTTAGGTCATCTGGTTATTGTTGGCATACTGCATTCGACATGCACGTATTGGGGCATCCTACATATTTTTCTGCCATACTAAATATTATTGAAGTATGGGTATTGGAACGCAGTGCATTCAGTCCGTCTTCAAGAATCAGGCACGTGCAGACACAGACCTCAAAGGGGTGTTTGGCACCCGCCGTTTGGCCCATAATGGCGAAAGTGTACTTTTTTCATAATTGAAATGTGCCATGTAGGGAGGTATAAATTGGATTGACGAGTTGACGAGGAGAATTACTCTATTTCTAACCATTCCAGGCATATACTAACTCCTTTTTTTTGCAAGAACAATGCCCTTTATGAATGTGGACTCCTTCCCCTCTTACATCATTTGCACTTCCCAAAGAGTGTGAATTCATATAAATAAACATGACACGCAAAGATGTATCGGTTATGAGTTAGTACACTTTGTGCATTAAAACTTACTCTATATAGAGAGCGAGCCGGAGACTACAGTTCCACAGTTGACCCATCCATGCATTGCTTAAGTCTCCTGTGATCAAGATAGGTGTAACCAATTTAGTTTTCCTTCTGAGCTGTATCACTGCCAGAGCCATACTCGTCATAGTAACAAAACTAGGGCATGTTTTTGACTACCAAATCTGGGAAATGTTGGCTTTCAATGAATTAATCATGGTTATATTCATTAAATGGTTCATTCTCTTTCATTGAGCGAGGAAAGAAGAACATTCAGATTAATTAAATTCATTCATGTCAATCCAATGAGAAAGAGGCCCCTTCAAATCATCACCTGTTATGGTTAGCTATCGTGCATGCTTTATCGGGCATGCTCCACACAGCCTCCTTGACATAACATGGTAAGTTAATACTTTTGACATGTAATTTATCTGTAATCATGCGCACATATATACAAATGGGAGACATTCTAATAAAGGAAGAACCAGAGTTAAAAGAGTGGAGAATAATATAAAAATGCAAATGCTTAAACGCCCCGGGGCTGCACTGAGTGGTTTTGGTGAGGATGAATATATACACAACCTTTTAATACAAAAAGGTTTAACACATTTCAGTAATCTAGCTTGTGTCATGGGAGTAATTGATCGTCCCTGAAACTTAAAGGTCTTGTTAGTAACAAGTCCAGCTTTTACAACCCAAAAATGATAAGAATTTATTTACATGCTCAACTCATGTTCTGTCACATCTCACTTTTTATGGGGCCACATGCACAGTCAAAAAACAACTGGCGGATTTAATATTTACACAAAGACACTCACGACAGAGAGGGGAACGACAAGTCCCTGCTAAAATATTCATTCACATTCTCTTGTGCTACAGCAAGAACTTCTGGCCTTTTTTTTGTTGTTGCTATCTTTAGTGCTCAGCCTTAACCTGGCACGCTGTGACCCATCACTCTCACTGTGACCTGAAGCAGTGCAACAACCACGTTGCCTTCAGAATAACATTAAGTACATGGTGCAGACATGAGCTCTCTGACCCAGTCTGTATTACTAAAATATGGTATGAATAGGATTATCAACTGTTATCATCTACTGTAGCTCTTCCTAAACTATGTCCTCTGCGGTTTTAATTGTCATATGCATTATCATTGGGTTGTACAGCTCTCATTATGCTTTCTACTTTGTGTAATATCATTATTTCATGTATGACCCTTTGTTTTTTTATGTAACAAATGTACATCAGCCTAACCCTATCCCAAATAAATAATAAAATTAATTACATATTAAATATAGGCTAATGTTATACAAAATAAAACACCAACACAGGGTCAAAATTGGGTGCAGGACCAAGTTAATTCAGTAAGCTCAGACAGAGTCAATTGTTAACCCGGTGCTTTTTAGTGTGCACGCATAAGGAACCAATACTACAGATCCAGGCGAGCCCGTCAATCATAAGTCATCTCTTTTAAGCTTGTAGTCCGGATCCATCCACTACACGTAATGTGAATAGGTGGAACAACAACATAAGACTCAAGTGGGTAAATCCTGGCCCCACTCAATCACCTCAGAGGCAGCAGTCGCTTTTAAATTCACCCTGGGTGTGTTCTTGTTTCAGCCTTTAATTAAAGTATTTTATTTATTTATTTATTTATTTATTTATTTATTTATTTATTTATTTATTTATGTTTAATCTCTGCTCCCAATTTAAAAGATAAAACTCCTCAGATGACATAAAGCAATTGGAAACATTCCCCCCCCCAAAAAAAAAAGAAACGGTCCCCTACTCCTCTTCACTGCTGCCTCGCTGCCTATGTGTCGGCGACCAGCTGGCAAGAAGGTTAAAGTTCACGCTTGAATCCCGCTAAGTAATGGTTTTCCTAAGTGTCCGTCTTCCTATCCAATTAAAGGAAGAGGCCGCTGGATTAATCCATGCCTTGGTGGCTCTGCATTAGTAGGGGTCTTATATCTCTTCAGGTCAAGCTGAGGCAGATGTATTTATATAGCTCACCAGTATCTCTAATAACAATTTGCCTTAGACGGTTTTATAATCTGTACAGCATCCAGTGACCATAGACCCTTGATTCAGACAAGGAACAATTCCCCTCCAAGAAGTCTCTCTCTCTCTCTCTCTCTCTCTCTCTCTCAGCAAGTCAATTTATTTCTAAATATTGAATGTCTGTTATCAAGTACTCGTGAAATTGTGGCAATGTGCAATATTCAATGGCAGTAGTACAGTAGATGGCCATTGTGATATAAATGCACTGTGCAATGTTTATCATAAATTCACACAGCATATTTGAAATACATTTCTCTCATGTGATGGCGAGCTATCTCCTTGACAACAATTTGTTGATGAGGACTCTGAGATGTGACTGAAAGCTTAAGAGTACACATTCAGCTTGTCAAAACCAAAACATTGCAACATTATTTTAAAGCCGAGCTGTGCATTAAAACAATGCTGCAGAGTATGAAGCATTATCACTAGGGGACAAAGCTGGGAGATTATTATTTCAGCAGAATAAAAAAAGAGAGAAAGAACTCTTGTCTTGGCGACCCACGAGCAGTATCCGTGTTGAAGAGGTGATCTCGGTCAATTATTTACATGTTATTGCTGCTGGTTGGGAATAAATGGACGGAGCGATATTGTCGGAGTAACAGGTCTGAGATCAGTGCACTCAGGTGTCCCAGAGTGGCAGAACAGGAGCACCGTCAGTTTGAATATTTGATGGCTGTGTGAGGGGCAGAGGGAGCAGTACATCACTACAGAAAGAGAGAGAGAGAGCGAGAGGAATAGGAACCCAGTGCAAAAGAATGGTTTCACAGAATAATATCGCATGGACTTTGTGCACATGTTGCACTTTCCCTTGACTCTTTTATAGGCTGCATTTCTCTCCATCCGCCTTGTAAACCCACAACCTTGAGTTTTTGTAAAAAAAACTTTTCGAGACAGAAATAATTTCCTTTGGCAGACTCAAACCCCCGGTGAACTAAAGCAAAAAAAGAACCACAGCTTGGTTGAGTAACGCGAGACTGCCGAGGAAGGGGGGGGGGGGGGGGCGCGACATTCAAAGATGCTTCAAAGGATTTTATTATTGGTTATTTTTAACTTATCTAGTCATTTTCCAACAAAATAATTCAGCGGGCAACACTGTAAATAAAGCATTTGCCTGGAAAATGTTAAATAATTCAGTGCGCATTAATAATGTGTGCCCGAATGAAATCTGTACCTACATTCCATGCCGTCCTCACAGATCAAAACACAGGCTAGTTATCTTGTTGATCAGGACTCCACATAAGCACATATTTTGCCTTACATCTGCATGTTTTTTATGCTTATGTATGTGCACCCGCCATGACCTCTGTTTCTAGCATGCTGCCTGTAATTGCAACTCGTCTTAAACTGGAGCTCAAGTCTAAATATTTCATGCAAGTGTGTGTGTGTGTGTGTGTGTGTGTGTGTGTGTGTGTGTGTGTGTGTGTGTGTGTGTGTGTGTGTGTGTGTGTGTGTGTGTGTGTGTGTGTGTGTGTGTGTCTAAAAAGTGTTGAGGGGGTAAAGCCTCAAGAGTAGCGAGTCAGCTGTAATCTGTTTTAATCTAAATGACAGGCCCAACACGAAAACCAATTAAATTGGAAATTAAATAGAAAATATAAAAGGCATTCGTCCCATTGCTCATGCTCGGCTCAACCAGAGCATTCAAACTGGCCGTGAAAATAGCAGACCTGCTTTACCGTGCCAGGGATCTTTCTCACCTTAAAAAAAATAGTCCCTCTAAGAAGCTTCAAAAGAGACATAGAAAAAAAATATTACCTTACAATTATCAAAGGCTGGATTAAAGGGGTCAGTGATTCTGCTTGTTAAAATTTTAAAATTACTTTTTGTCTAATTCCGTTCCACCTCCTCTCTCCTCTGATTGGTTTGTTCCCTCTCCTCTCGTCTTATTGGTCCGTTCCATCTCCTCTCTAGTTAGTTAGTTAAATTAAGTATATTTTAGAGTCGGTGCTACTCCATATCAAGAGGAATCAAATTAGATGGATCGGGCATCTGTGGGGGGCGGGTCCACCTCTCCTTGAGGGGGGGGGGGGGGGTGTACCAGGAATGTCAAGCTGGAGAGATTTGATCTCTTGCTTGGGAAAGTGACATCTGGGCTGCTGTGTTGGCCCTGTTGCCAGCGCGACCCAGAAGAATAAGTGGTAAGAAAATGGATGGATGGATGGATGGATGGAAGGCCATAATTGGAGTGTTTTTTGTGGTTGATTCATTATTGAATATATTACAGTCTGCAATGCGCGTGGGGAAATAATAGTAATGAGAGTGAGACATACAATTAGAGTTGCTCCTGTGCATTCTCTGATGCAAATGAGTCGGATGTGAGTAGATGAATATAAAGAAAATCAGTCAACATCAAGGGATGCAGACGGATACTAAAGAGGCCACGGACAGCTTACGGGAGTCTTTTGCAGTTCTCCGGCGGCACCGTAAAATGAATGCACATTAATCTTCATAACATCCAATTATCCGTGAAAATTTCATGACGAACAGTGCTACGCTCAGCAGCATGCTAACAAGCCAGGACTCCCGCGGTCTGATTCGCGCTAAGATGATGCAAGGTCTGCTTCATTCATCCATACTTCTCATGTGTGATCTCACACACACAAACAAGACAAGGCCAAAGGCGGCCTTCAATGAGGAATATGAAATATTTACTTAAGTAAGTTTTTTTCAGAAAGCTCATGCACTCTGAAATGTGTCTCTCATCTTGCAGCATTCTCTTGGATCTTTACGATATAATTGTCGATAGATAGATAGATAGATAGATAGATAGATAGATAGATAGATAGATAGATAGATAGATAGATAGATAGATAGATAGATAGATAGATAGATAGATAGATAGATAGATAGATAGATAGATAGATAGAAACAAATCTAATTTGTGCAGCTTTCGATGAAGTAGAAGTGCATGACACAAATAAAAAGATGTAGGGGAGAACGGGGTAAGTAGGCACACTTTTTACTCTAGTGAGAATTGCTCATCACCAAAACATCTGTCAATAGCCATTCCTACATTAAATTGAAGCTTAAGGTGTTGGCTTGAAATGTGTGTCTCTCTTTTTTTCCAACTTATTGTAATGAAGAAGTAATTTACCATCAAAGACACTCTGACACATTGTGACAACCAACCCCATCAAGGGGTCGGTTGTCACACACTATGGGGTTGTTTGTCACAATGCTATCTTAATGGGAAAAATCTTAAAAAGAAGGCAATGAGGCAGAACCAAATTTGAAAGTTTAATTGCATTGTCAAGTTGACAAATAGGCCTACATAACTTACTGTAGCCTTGGCAGCTGGTCTAGTTTGGGATGCACTGGGTTGTTTTGATTTTGTTGCCCTTTTTTCTTTTGCTTGCTAGCTGCCTTTTCCTGCTCTATTCTTTCCTTCTCTGGGGTGTCAGTGAGGATACAGCTTGACAATTAATTTCGTTATTGGGTTCCTTTTCTGGCTGCAGCCTTGAGATAACATGTGACAACCAACCCCCCAAAAAATTTGACGACCAACCCCAACCTGAATTTCTTGCTAGCATCAAGGCCAACAACCATCTGACAACTAATTAGCTTGCTAACAACAATCTAAACTATAGCTTACCCTTCACACTTTCTGAGGGTAACAAGTGTTTTGTTATAAACCCATTGTGTAAAAGCCTAGAAGAAAAATACTGAGAAGCAAAATATTTTGAATTTGACATGAAAAACACAAAACATCCTCTAACCTGAAATGCAGCTGTCTTCCTCCAAGGAAGTCTATGTATGTGACCTCTGATCCCAATTCTGGACCTTTTTTATATCAACATTTCAGAGCTAGCGTGCTCTGGTGGCGAGATATAACGAATGTGACATCCAACCCATGTGACAAATTACCCCGTTCTCCCCTACTACTAGAAGGAGTTTTTATTGAAATATTAATTATGGGCATTTTTAGGGAGAAGCATAAAAACACACCTCAATCTAATAACACGGTCTAATGGGATGTTCCAATGAGGTAGCCTAAAAGGAGTAATTACCTCAGTTCAGGCTCCTTAAAGCTCTTATTACACACACACACACCTTTAACTGCACCAACAGACCCCATCTCTCACTACACTCAGTATTTCACATCTCTCATCTGGCACGGTCTAAAATGTATGACCATTCATTAGGGACCCCACGGGGAGCTTAGTGCCCCCGCAGACAGGTCACCGTGCCCCCGCAGTCACGCTCTGTCGTGCCAGATTAAAAGCGGCAAGGTTGATGTCTCACCCTGGTCGCTGGGTACACACACTCCGACAGCAAGATGGAAAGATCTTTGAATCGCTCGCTGTCCCTTGAAGCCACTAGTGCATGAACAAACAAATCTGTAGGCATGCTTGTACTGGACAAATGTACATGAGTATTTTTTCGTGTTCACAAAGTCATGCATATAGTCGTGTAAATTCCACTCTCCACCTGCCCATAAATAAAGCACCAATACGTATGCATTGAAAGTTGGACTTTCTCAGAGCCATTGCAAATACCTGCAACTAACCTTCAAGGATACTTGACTGATCAGTTATGGCTGGCTTTGGTTGCTTGAAGCCATTTATGAGGACAGAAGAACAATACTATATTGATACACTTATATTGATTTACTCATAACCAGTATTTTAGTATACTTTCTAACAAGGACAGCTGCCTTTATGATAGTTATTTATGATTTATGATAATTATTTTAGTTTGGTAGATAAGGGGGGATGTCATACAGATATACCTGATTTTAATGGCAGAATGTGGAGTAAAAAAATATAATTATTTTTTTCTTCTCACTTGCTGTTAATGGCAGAATTGCAAAAAGGTAACGCTGCCCCTCTAATTTCTGTCGAAATTGTACAAGGCACAACCATGTTCTTTGAAAGAAGCTTAATTAAAAATGCCATGATTATGTTCAAAGGGATGAACAGTCTACCAGTTTGGATTTAAAAAGTTTTGGATGTGAATAAAAGGGTGATTAAATTGTGTAGTGTCAGATAACACAGATGTTTAAAGCTTAATAAGTATGTCCAGCTTACAGCCTACATCAAAAGAACACAGTTTTTTTCATGTTAGAAAATGGTTAATATTAATTGGATTTTGGTCCAAATTAAGTGCCTGTGGGCTTACTTTCCAAAAGTACCATCCGACAAACACGCTCACTTAAGACAGTATTTGGTCACCTGTAGGGAGTTGGAAAAAACAAGGGATGATTTGAAGTTCTCTTTGAAGGTGTATTCTCACTCTAACTATAACTTTTCGTCCGAACTAGTGCAACAATCTGATTGACTTAGCAGAGAGACTGTACCAACGTGTGTTTTCCTGTTTCCCAATCTGTACTATTCATTGTGTCTTGATATCAAAGTTCTCACCCTATCTTCAATTGTGGCCAATTGGAACAACTACAAACACTTGTGTCTTTTAGATCGGACAATATGCATGAACTAGCATGTTCCGAATGTACCGAAGTCTGCAATATAACTGATACAATGTTCAATTTCAATGCTTCAGGGGACTTAACACCAGTCAAAGAGATTTTCACAACCAGTCAATCCAAAGGGGATCACAACTTATCTCTAAAGAATTAGCAGATGAGTTACCTTTTGCAACCGTAAACAAACCGTTATTAGACCATCATCATCATGAAAAGACATCTTAAGAAAACCATCAATATATTTATCATTGAAACAGTTGAAAAATCGAATTAAATGTCTAATGTTGAGGCCTTTCTTGACAAATATACATGTCTCTCACTGAAACAGTAGAATGTCTTGGGATGGTAAAAAGCCTCCGACACAGCATTTAGACCATGTCAGCACAATATTACTTTCCCCTAAAACTCAGTGCAAGTGCTGTCGCCATACGGTGATAAAAAGCATTTAGCCACACCGTAAAATGCTTCAGCTAGAGTAACTTTCAACACCTTTAAAGCCTTTTCATTGCAGCAATAAACACATCAGAGCAGTTTTACTCTTCCTCTGCTTGATGTAAATTCTTTGCTTTGGGAATGGAAATATGTTTTCATTTGTCAGATTTCCCCAGGGACCTTGGCCACTTTCCACCATCGCCCCCCCCCCCCCCCCGATTTCCATCCAATGAAAGGCACTCTCCCCTTGGGTTTTTTTTGTTTTCAACACAGCTTAACATCTGAAAATAACCCCACCTACCAACCGAAACGCACCCTGCCATAAGAACGCTAATTGTAACAGATTGAGTTTACCGTGCAGGGCAAACATCTTAATTGTTGTCAAGCTAGGTTGGGAAGGAAAAGAGGGATGGATGGAGGTAGAGAGGGAGGGATGGGCTGCTGTGTGTCGGGCTGGATGGAGTGCAGCAGGCTCGCACACTTCTCTTTAGGGATGAGGAGAAATGATGTGCTGTCCCATCAATAAGTGTGGAGGTGAATTATTACTACCATGTGTTATTCCATTCTTAGAGTTAGCCCAGGGTTTTTAGCTAAAGTCAGAAGAAGCAAGAGTGACAGGGCTGGGCCATATTCTGTATTTATTTAGGTCTCCTCACACATCCGCATCGTCTAATGATGCACATTTGTAAACTGCATTGCAATATAATTCAGGTGGGACGAAGCCAATGTCTTGCAGGGCTACATTCAGTCTAAAGTCTTGGTTATCTCAAGGGAAGAGTCAAAACAGATCAGTTCCATGTTAAGACCAAAGTTACGACAGGTAGCCTAAGTCCAAAGTCATGGCCAACAAATCATGTCTGCCAAGTAAAAGTGTGCTTCAAGCCCTGTCAAGTTAGCACTTAACACATATTTGAGTTTCACCAAATGTAATGCCCTTTTAAATGATAAATCATCGAAGGGAAATGGCTATTGCGATAGCCGGGGCAAGTTACTTTTCCTCTAGAGCCATCACAAGGTTAGCATTTCTGGTTTTGCGTTAGATTCCTTGACAAATGTTGTAAGGAACACTACGAATGACTTACTAAACATGCATGTCCCTATATCATCCTATATCACTTTGTATTTGTTGCTATTAGCAAAGTTAGCATGCTAACTCGCAAACAAAGATGGTGAACTTAGTAAACATTTCAGCTGCTTAACCGGAGCATGTTAGCATTGTCATGTGAGCATGTTTACCATCTGCTCTTAGCATTTAGCTTAAAGCTCAGCTGGGTTTTAGTACAGCTTCACAGAGCTATAGCATGGCTGTAAACCATGGACGTATTGTAGACAGCCTGGTTAAATATTATTATACATTTGTACATTTACCCATATAATTCATGATTTCTTACTTTCAAAATGTACATATAAACCCTCAAATATAAAAGAATGGAAAGAAATGGTCTTTTAATAAACTTTTAGTGTTCTGTGTTCGTTTTCTCAATCAAAATATTTTTCTGCTGAGTAATCGGAGGTATCATTTGTTTTCTACTGTCTTTCGCTGCCAAACTCTACTTTCTTACTGCTGTAGGGTCGATGTCAAAATGTAACCCTTCTAAGAAACAGAAAACCTTGCTGGCAGGATTTTAATTGCTACAAAGAGGCATGATCAGATTTTTCCGATCCTGGTTTTACCCTACACCGGCCACCTGTCACTCTTCCAATCGATGAAAACATCTCACTGATTGCTTTTAAAGCCCGGAGAGGATTAGCCCTAAATTCTGCCCCTGGACTTTTATTGCCTAATGTCCCTCCTTCACCCTGGCACTTTCACCAATATGTTTATGAGTGTGCCTTTATTTGGAAGTGTTGTAAAACAAACTAAGTTACCGTTAGGTTCAGGGGGGCGTTCCATAATACAAAACCTCCAGAGTCTATCAAAAAAGACATACTTTGGACCAAATCGATTCGACTACCAGAGAAAGTTACAAATCCTATCCCAGTAAGACAATTAAATGTTGTTTCAATCAAACAAACAACATGTATGGACTACCAAAACAGCACATATTACATATTACATTACTTGACCCAAGCGCTTGTTCAAAACCATGCAATTGATAGCCATTGATGATGATTGTGTGTCAGTGAAAGAACATTTTGTTGGAATGTGCAGTTTGATGTACAGCTTAATGACAATATAGTTATCTATCCATCTATCTATCTATCTATCTACCTATCTATCTGTATATCTATATATCTATCTACCTATCTATCCAAAGTGTAGTAGGGAATAATTTTAAGCAAACTTTATACCATGTTCATTTTTTTGCCTAAAGGTAAACAAAAATAATAATACTGTACTCTTTGCACTTCCCATCAAAACCAGAGCACCCTAGTGGAGGTGGTTGACAGCGTTTCTATCTGCTCTGCTCACTCACTCTCTCTGTGTGCACTGCCAGTGTGTGCATAGCAGGACTGTATCAATATGTACATCTCAGAGATGGAATAAAATGTTGATTGAAAGCCCTCTTTTGAGTTGTGCCAGAAGGCCAGAACGCTCCGAGGCACTTCATTTAAAAAGAAGTGTTCGTATGCCCCCTGCTGGTGGCCTGCACACCCTGCCCCCTTCAATAACGGCTGCAATTATCTGACCCTGGTGAGCTATTTTCCCTGCTCTGAATGTGATCTGTGTAAACAAGCATCCTCTTGGTAATACTGCAAAGGCCTTGTTAGTGTTGTCTGATGAGAGGGGAAAGGGCTTTGGAGAAGATCCCCAGACATGAATAATTGAACAACCTCGAATGTGTTGTCCCCTAGTTTGCATGGAGGAAAAAAATAAGAAAAACCTCAACCAATTTTTCTATTACAAGCAGGTTTTGAGGTGAGACTTCTTTCCACTGTGCACCTGCGCTATACACCTCTCCATTGCTGTCTTTGCACCCCGTCCTTCCTCCCTGCATTTATATGACATTGGCTTTTAGAGACGACTTGTCTGGTAAACAAACAGACAGCTCTGTCTGCCGCTACATCCTCCCAGGCTCGGAGCTCACGACAATGACTATTCATAAGAACTGAATCCTGAGCCCAGATAAGCACCCGACAGACACGCTCACAACAAACTTTGGGGGTGAGATAGACACGGGCTGGGTAAAGAGAGGCTCGTTGAGGGCCCTGTCAGTCACAGCAAAGTTATAAAACATATTGCTATTTCTTTGTTTAGCAACTACCGAGCTATAGCCTACTGAAGCCCACATGAATACAGACAAGAAAACATGAATACCGGCCCTAATTAATAGATTTAACCTTTATTTATACTCCATATTTCATTGAGGGGTGACCCTCATTTACAATGATGTCGAGAAACAAATGTTGAGAAACAAAAAACAAAAATACAAACACAATATACAATACAAATACACGGACAGAAGTCAAAGTGAGGAGAAAAAATTAATTTGGACATCTACGTTTCTATGACAACAAGGAAAACTCCAGCTGCTGCCGAAGACAAGGCGGAATGAGGAGAGACTGATTGTAAGACAAATATTTTCTTGCCTGATGACAACATTTTTTTATAAAACAATGCCATTAGGTATAACAATATAGAACATATTCTGTATCTATTTTTACAGATCATTACAAAATGTCAAATTTGATTTGAAGTCATATCAAAAAGCGTAGGCTATAAACACATCTCTAACCTTAACTTGAGATAACCATGGCAACATCATATATTCAAACAAAACCAGGAGCTCAACACAAAAGCTGGATCTTTGCTCATGAGAATATTGCGCTGAAAAAGTTTAACTTACAATAGAGAGAGGTCAACAAACACAGTTTGGCTAAGTTTTTAACAAAGACAGAGGGCTTCTCTCAAGCTTTGTTAGACATAGCACGTATAGCAAAGTCTCTTCACCTATTAAGCAAGACTCAAAACTATTTTAAGAGGTACATTAATGACTCACATCTACGTCTGACTTGGCAACGAGGCCTCATCAAAGCAGTGACAAGAGAGAACCACAACTCACACATCATTAAAACAAACCTCCTTGTAATGAGGAACTGCCAACCTGTCTGCTCAGCTTACTGTAGAATGAAGGAGTCATTTTAATTTGCCCCTTGGTTTTTTTTATCATCCCCCAACTATTGAGGTAGCAGCAGCTGATGCGTGGGAACAGGTGGAGTCGCGGGACTGGAAGGAGCACATAGGAGTAGCATGCCTGATCAATTAGCTCAGCCTTTTCAGAAGTGCATTGAGAGAAAGGAAATAATAAAAAGGAAATTGGAGCGTGCGTGTGTGTGTGTGTGTGTGTGTGTGTGTGTGTGTGTGGAAAAGAGGTAGATGGTTTCCTTTCAACCACAGTGAGGCTGAGTAGTTGACGAGGAAGGGAGCTGTAACTGGGAGTGTCATTCAAAAGGGCTGCGCGGAAGCTACTGGCAATTTGACTGTGCCATGACTGTGCCATATCTGGTGCCATATCTGCGCGCACACACACACACACACACACACACACACACACACACACACACACACACACACACACACACACACACACACACACACACACACACACACACACACACACACACACACACACACACACACACACACGTCATCTGTTCCAGCAAGCAATAGCCAGAATGTGTCAGTTGTATTTGATTAATATTTGACTGCTCCAAAACAATACGTAGTCAACTTACAATTAGCTACATGTTCCTCCAAAACACCAGGCCTCTGGTTCCCAAGATATGTCATGCATTGTTTACATTTCGAAGTGTGGTTAGTTCAAATACATGTATAAATAATGGGGTACAACATTTATTCTCCTCCCCACACATTTGTCTACTTTGTCACTCCCTAGGACCTGTCACTCACCTCCACTCCGCCTGAGCATCAGATCAGAAATGGTGATTTGCAAATTCACGTTTCCACCAAGAGGCACAGTGTATGACTGCATCTTCGGTCCCTGTAAACATATTGTCACAGCATTAAAACTTAATGATCAGACATATACCGTACATACTCACATCTTATTCTGATCACATGTGTCAATGTATAGTATGTACAATAGGCTATGTATCAATGTGTAAGGGGTATCACTATCTTGTAGTGACAACATTGCAGAGGGGCTACCAGTTTTTGCCTCTTTATTGAACTAGACAGGTCATTAAGAACATGTTCTTATTTACAATGACAGCCTGTATTATCTGTTGAGTCTTTGGAAAACAAGAAAGTGATTCAACAACATGTACTACTGTTTCTTTAATTATTTGTGTGGGGAGATTTCCAGAATTCAAACAAATATTCTTCTAACCATCTGGGTTAAAACGGGTTTCATTGTTTTTATCTTGTTTCCCTAGTTGTGTAAAGTGCAAACATGGCATAGGTCTCTGCATCTATCTACCAATACACACTTGTAGGCTATTGGTTATATTTTTCTACATTTTTACTTTGTTATTTACACATTTATATTTCTCATGTTGTGCACAATGAACAAGGACAAACATCATTTCAGACCAACCTGGATTAGCAAATAGACTTTCATCTATTTTCAAGAGGAGTGTGAGGATCCTAAAAAAAAAAAAAAGGTTTAGTCAGGGGACTTTTAGGTTTTTCAAACGGTGAAAAGGGCATGATTTAGAACATTAGCTCTATTAATCATATTTAATTGCACACGGTAGAAAAACAGCTTTTTCTTACTGAGCTTTTTTGGCCTTCTTACCTCATTGCTTTGGTTGTAGGCTATGCTATTAGCCACAGCAAGCACTTCTCAATGAAAGAGTTCTGATTATACCACCAACTGTAGTGGCGCTTTTAGCAACTAAATAACGACATATTGGTCTTCAGAGATGTTGACAGAGCTTAAGGGGAGTAAATATTAGACTTATATTTCTGGGTTGGTCAAATTCACTGGCTCCAAAACTAATTCTAACATTGACAATGACAATGTTCGGAAATGTTTGTTCAACCATTTTGCCGTTACCCACAGTAGCCTCGGATCTTATGGTGCGTTCCATGAACTGGGAAGTCGTATTTTTTCTGACATCCTACTCGCACCATTATTATTGCAACAACTTTGTAACACGGGGGTCTATTAGCCTACTACAACAGCAGACATACATACTAGGTCCTAATTGAGACCAGTCTTATTTTGCATTTCACAAAAACCATCAGGAAAATATTAAGTCACTGATTTATAAAAGCAAATAAGGGGAGTTGAATAACCTTCTGTTTGAAGGCTTTTTCAAAAAAGTGTCCTTGGTCACATGTGACGCCTTCACCTTTAATTTCCACGCAACCGAACTACAACTCGACGTCAAAACCCCTTCTCCGAATATAATAGGTCGACCGGGAGAGGTTGTCCTCCTTGCTCGCTCCTGATTGGCTCAAATCGCACGCCGCCGCCATCAGGGTTGCGCATCCCGTCAGCGTGTGCTACAAGGAGCTTTTTACCTGCACACAGTGGTGGAAAAAATGGCGAGCTGGTGTGTACGAGCAGTAAGACAGAGCTACTCACTCGTAGCTTCGCCCGCGCTAGTACGGTAAGAGGCTTTTGTGTCAACTTCGTTCACTGATATATGGTCGTTTAATACAGCAACGCTAGACTTTATTATGGCTGGACCTAGGGCTCCTGGCAGTCAAGGCAGTTAGCATAGTTAGCTTTCCCAATCGACAGTCCTTAATGTTGACCTTTATGGGAAAAATATTCACTAGAATTCACTATTGAGACGTATGTGTTGGAAATAACCTTCATAAACTAAAGCCTAACCGGCATTTTAGTGTTTGAGTGGTATTTTTAACATGTCATTGCCACAAACAGGATGATGACATAACTTGACATACTGTAAATATTGAAGAGGGATGTAGTTTTGAATGCTAAGCTAATGCTCAATCTGTTTGCTCTACTTAGTTTGGCTTCGTAGACTTCTGTGTTGTGAGATGTTTAAGAGCCTTTCACAATGTGTTGACTTCTCATAGTGCTCTCTTATCTTGAACGGACCAAACTCCATTCATGAATATGCTAATTGAAGTGTTCTGTATCGTTAGCGAGCGTGTCCTCTTATTTTGGTCAAACCTTCATATGACTTCAATACAGACATGTGTGAATGAAGTTTGACGTCACGTCTCCACACTACTCTTATTGGCCAGAGATAGGTGATGACATATGATGAAATTAAATAGGTCACACTCCTACTTAGAAGAATTTTAATAAGATGACATGTGATATTAGGCTCTATCGTGCTGTATTAAGCGGACATTTACTATTGAATGACATGACAGGGTGGTTGCATAACACTGGCAGTCGTACAGTTGGCAGTGGTGATATGTAAGCTGTCTGATAGCCTCAATTAGCAGCTGTGGACAAATAACCAAAATACCCCCATATGTTGTTTTCCTTCTGTCTGTATGCACTATAAAATCTGTTGTATAATATCGTTCACTGCTGTACCCTGGTGCATTGTAAATATCCGTTCGTGTTTACTTGTTATGAATGTTATGAATGCCGATGTCTGAAGGATCTAAACTTAACAACGGATGAGGTGTTACAGTGCGGCAACTTTGAATTGTTTTCACTATTTAAAAATGATCATTTGAGGGACAAGTTCATTTGGTTTAAAAAAAAATCTAATTTGGAAACATGACATTCTGTTTTTAACATAAAATGGCACATGGAAGCCTAGATAGTCGGCAAATAAAATTCCCTAAAATGTGTGTCTTTTCCTACCCAGGGCATCTCCGCGTCTGCTATGCACAGCCACCAAGCAGAAGAACGGCGCGGGGGCGGAGGAGGAGGCTGAGCAGAAGCCGGAGCAGAGCACAGTAGAGAAGGTCCTGCTGGAGGAGAAGACACAGCTGGAGGGGCAGCTCAAGGACATGACGGTAAAGACATGATGTCAGCTACAGACAAAGGGTCACTACCAGTTATGCATGGGCACTGTTTGAGCAGGCAGAGAGATTTGCTATATCTCCGTGGACTGCATTACTATATATAAAAAGGCAGAGTCAGCGATTCTGAAGAACACTTCTCGTCAAAATCTGTGAATATCTCCTCACAATCTGGTACCTGTCCATACTGTGCGTGCTGTGCGCTAGAGAAAAAAAGCCAGTGTTAAAAGGCTACGGTGGGACCCCATTTTCTACATACCCTTTGTTTACAGAGCCTAGGCTGTGTATTACCAGCATTTGTTTTCCAGTGAACACACAGTATGTTTAGGTAGTGGATCGTGAGGAGATATTGCTGACTTGACCTTTTTAACATTTACAATGAAAACACAAAACGACAAGTCAAAATATACTTTTTTTTTTTTTTTTTTTTAACAAATAAAGGTTTTCTTTGATTTTTGAAGTGACCCTAACAATTTTACCTGACAACCATAGGACATGGAATATGCTGATTTCTATCAATAACACCTTTACAAAAGGACTCAACTGACATGTTAGCTGATTACAGTTTGCAGACCTAAGCGTCATTATATAATGTTGATCATGTTTGCTCTACCATGTTTCCAGGAAAAGTACAAGCGGGCCTTAGCAGACACAGAGAACCTCAGGACAAGGAGTCAGAAGATGATAGAAGACGCTAAATTATACGGTAAATACTTTTCTCCATTTTTGCTCTGCCACTTTTTTCCACATTTCAAAAGGATACTCTACATTACATGGACAAATCCTGCTGAGAGTATTTGTAGGTCAAATATTCTGCAGTTGCATGTTGAAACCACTAGATGGCACAAAAGGGCAACTTCAGCATTCTTACTACATTGTGCGTCTTCATGAAGCTGTCGGTTTACTTAACTTTAAACTTGTATTTACACTGTTTTAAGTACTACAGTGACTCTGATTATGTTCATGAGAAGCTTATGTCACCTTTTCCAAGATGATTAATGCACTAGAGATTTTTAGTTTTTTTTTATTAGACATCAATTTGAAGTGTAACTGATTTGGCTTTCTAATTCTATATTTACTGTTGAACATATTATAAGTGGCAAATATCAGCTCTGATAGGATTCTCAGAACAGTAACAGAATAAAAGCCCTGAAAACTACTTTTCCTGTATTTTGAGGATTTTATTGATTTTTTTTTTTTATTACTTTTTTCTTCTATTTTTGGTCGACCTGTTCTTAGTCAAAGTTAACTTTGCTTCACTGTCGTCACATTACCATTACATAGTTGCATATAAATACACTCACTCCCTAAACAAATGCAGGAGCTTGGGGGCTGGTGTCGTAAAAAAAAAACTATAGCTTTTGTCCAAACAAAGTGCTTCAATCACCAGAAAAGCTCCTTGAAGCTACTTTAAATAATGCTTAATAACCTTCTCAGTTCCTCCCATCTCCAGGGATCCAGGGCTTCTGTAAAGACCTGCTGGAGGTGGCGGACATCTTGGAGAAGGCCACGGAGAGCGTGCCCAAGTCGGAGGTGACCAGCCAGAACCCCCACCTGAAGAACCTGTACGATGGGCTGGTGATGACCGAGGTGCAGATCCAGAAGGTGTTCACCAAACACGGCCTGGTCAAGCTCAACCCCGACGGACTCAAGTTTGACCCGTACGAGCACGAGGCTCTGTTCCACGCCCCGGTGGAGGGCAAGGAGCCCGGCACCGTGGCCATAGTCACCAAGGTGGGCTACAAGATCCACGGCCGCACCCTGAGGCCGGCGCTGGTGGGCGTGGCCAAAGCACCATAGTAGTGTTGAAGTGACTGTGACAGAGTGGGGACTTGTTTTGTGGCCCGAGCGACAGGACGAGCTCAGGTACAACATGAGTGGACAAAGGCACCCCGTCACACATTTCCCCACAAGCCCTGTCACCCGGCCTACACCAACCCCAAGGTGCCACGAAGAGATGGGGAAACCCAGCTGAAGTGAACTTTTAACCAAATACACAACACTTTGTCTGTCGCACAGGACAGAATACTACAGTAACATTTCAGTTTGTCATGTGAGAACTGCAGAACTTAATTTCTCATTAATCATGAAAAATTATGTTTATAGGATAATTAACCTCTTTTTTGAGACTAATTGGGTAAGCTATAATGTAAAATACATTACACGTACATAAACTGATAAATGCTGATTCTGGACTGCTGGTATCATTCCGGACTTTAATGTTAAAGCCCAAGTAATAGTTTGTGAGTTTTAAAGATTAAGAAGTTACTTTGTACCGTGCTGGGTTTCCCTAAAGCCTTTTCTGGCAAACACATCTTTCTCTTGTTCGTTGGGATGTGAAGACGTAAGTTGACCTCAGTCATTGTATCGTCCGTATGCTGCGACTGAGCTCAGTAGTGCTGGTCAGCCATTTAACTGCTTCATCTGTAAACCATTAGAACAATAATTATTGTATGGCAAAGTCCAAACTGTCACAGCGTCAGAATATACTGACCAACTTTGGAAGGCCTCTTGGTTTAATGTTTGTCTTTTACTCGCATCTTAAAAATAAAACTTCTATATAAGTACATTTTCCTGCTTACCCTTGTTCAGTGGTGTTCAAACGGTGACACGCAGAGGGTCCTTAATTCTTCAGCACAGCTCTCTCCACACAGAACTCTGAAATATATAGTTCATCTTCATCCACAACTATCACTCAAATGCACCTTAGGTGTGGTTCAGGCTGCTTTCAAATGCACTGCAAACTGTAGGAGAAACCATTTACTTATTTAAAAACACAAGCTGTTTGTCCATTGCATGAGGAACACCCATTACAAATATGGATTAATACACAGCTGAAACAAATGCACTGGTTCCTACTGTTTGAAAAAAACTACAAGGACTAGCTTTTTAAGGAAATTACTGATCCATTTATACATCTGAATATATAAATAAAACTTAAATATCTTCTTAATGTTCCCCCCATTTTAGTTTGTCACTTTTGGATATTGATATTATTGGTCAGTTAGGGGGTTTCAATGACTTTTTTAATCCTTTCCTTATCTTAAAGAAGTGTGTAAGCTCATTGACATGCTGCTCTTGTGGAAGTCTTCACTCGGCACCACAGCTGCAGTGCGTGCAACAAGCGCTCTCTGTCACTCTCAAGCTGACATTTTGTGTTTTGTCAGGCTAAGCTTTCTCCCTCTTAAGATTCCCATAGCACTGCAGAGTATTGAAGAGAAAACGGCACCGTTTTAGAATGATAAAGTATTTGCACTTTTAATACACATCCCCATACACACACCTTTTCCATGTGCAACAAACAGAGAAACGGGACAACAGAACAACAAGCTCAACAGGTGACACCAGCATGCTCATCAAACACTACACTCACAAAATGCTTTCTCACTTTGTAAACCAAAATCTGTTTCCTTATCTCTTTTTTATTACAAAAGCTATAAAAAAAAATTGTCCATGACACAAAATACTGTACATTTCACAGGTCAGTAATTATAGTTTCTTTTTTTTTCTCCAATTTTTATCTTACAAAATTATTTACATTTGGTGATGTATAGTTAGCAAACCCCCCCGTTACAAAAAAATACTTTGAAAACTCTTAATTGCAATATTTTCTTTTGAGACATTTTTTACACCAAAACACACCAATTGGGAACAACGTGGAACATCTGGTTGCGCATGCAGAACGACGCCACTGTCGAAAATCTGAAAAATTAAAAAAAGTCTGGCACGTGCTATTTAAAAAGGTATAAAAAAAAAGGTGAAATTTAAACTAAAGAACCTTAAAATTCAGCTGACAGTTCTAGGTCACTGTTTGGTTTTACTGGTCAGAAATTGAGCAACGCTCTTCAAGGACTTTGTTTTCGGCCTTTTTGCGGCCAAAAAAACCCGCTTCCGATCTCTTTATTTTACAATGCCAGTGTAATTCTCATACTTCAACATTAAATGCCTCACTCAGCATCTTCAATAAACCCAATGCAATTGTCTCATACATTTAACTCCAATAAGAACATGTTAGCTATGCAGCAGAGATAGTCAAGGAATAAACCTTTGCACTAAGAATGTTGGAAAGATGATAGTAAATGTTTTCCGAGTGAGTTCTCATCCATGTTCAATATATATATATGCTATTGTCGACAAATCCCATGTGAAGTAAAAAGGTTAGTCCATGTCTTAGCGTTTCCCCTATGGCACATAGAGGAATATTATGATACATCATAGAATACGTCGTATAATTGCTGGTTTTGGTGTTTTCATGGGATTTGTTGACAAGGAGAGAAATCTGAAACATAGGTTTTAGAGCTACGCACTGATGAAAAATGACGTAGAAAGATTTGGAACATAACAGAACCGGAACACACTTCTTTTTTTTCTCCTCGTGATTTTAGTTCCTCCTGCAATTAAACAACAAAAGCTTTGATCTAGATTCTGGTCGGCAGGAAAAAGTTGGAAGAGGAGAATGAGTTACCATTATGGTTCTGCCCTCGGGCCGAAGTGAAGTTACCCCTTTGAAGAGCTAACGATAGGTTGCAGGTAACATCTGCTTTCACCGACAATGTGGGCCTGGGTTTCTACACCTGTGTTATGCTATTTGGACAGTAGATGGATTAAAGCTTGGCTAAGGATCGCAACATGTTTCTGAGTAAGTTTCTGTTTCTAAGTAGGAAAGTATTTTTTGGGCCAAAATCACCAAGAGAAGCTGAAAAAAAAGCGATTTTCCCGCTTATTTCAGGTGATAGACATAAATAAATACAAACGGAGCCCAACCGATACAGTGTCAATATTAGTAAGGATATTGAAAACTTTCTTTCTGCATTTTTTCTTTCTTCGAGATCTCCTCACTGGTTCCAAGTGGATTGAGCAACGTTTCATTCCAAAAACTTAAAAACAGCAATGTTTTTAAACCCAAGATTTTGGCTTATTTAGCACAAAGATTTAACGTTTCCGAGAAATACGCATGATGATCTGAAATCCAGGTTTTGGGGGGAGAAGAAGAGAATATTGCAAATTTGGCTATTAAAGAATTGTGGTTCACTGGGCAGAACTTTTTAAACTTGAAAAACAGACATGCCAGCTCACCAAAACTGTTCTTTAAATGATCACGCAATATATTCTTTGGCATTTCTTTCTGCGGGGACTTTTCTATTGTTACTTGGTGGTTCACGTATCTGCCAATACTGATAAATCAGTGATAAGCTTGTCTGCGGACGTATCATTGGCCCAGCTGACTTATCACTCTAGCTCCACGTCAACCTACATCTATATAGGTCAGAGAAATGAGAGTCTACTCAAGTTGCAAAAAGACAATCTCAAAGAAATTAAAGCCTTAACAATGTTGGAAAGTTCAAACAGACAGAAATCTCGGGACCCGGATTTAACTGATGAAACAAAGCAGAACAAATTAGGTAGAGTATTATGGCTCTAATTCATAATTTCTGTTACCCACCAGGGCCGTGTTATTTTAACATTCACCCTCCTCCAAAAAAATTGCCTCTCTCAAACATTTCCAAGAAATGCTGTGTTCTGTTTTCCCCTTCTTTTCAGCATGAACTGGCTTATGATCAGTTGCTGTTTGGATTTAAATAATTATTTATCCATTGACATCTTCAAAGCACCCGTTGCAAATGACCCCAAATGTAGTAACAATATGGACACCTACACCATTGTTTTTTCTACACCTCACACCCGTTCCTTTCCCAACTGTAAAAATATAGGCTTATTTTTTTATTCCTAGCCTTGGGTATGAAAATATATATTTTTTTCTTCCAGTGGGGCATTCTCTTGTCTTTGCAATGTACATATTCACAAGGTCACCTTTTTTTTAGAAAAAAAAAAGTCAGCAGTTATGTCCCGCCTACGAAGCTGATAGCCAATCAGCTATCAGCATTCATCGGCTCATTACTTCCGCTCGCTAAGAGGCGTCCCGGGATATCCAGCCGCTCTCTGTTAGAAAAGTGAGAATGCGCTTCTTGAGCACCTTGTCCAGGTAGCTGGGCAGCCGGCTCTTGGCGGGGATGCCCTGCCTCTTCTGCAGGTGGTCTTTGATGATGATGGTCTTGACGGTGAGGTAGCGCGCCGGGCTGAGGCCCAGAGAGTTACACAGCACCTTCTCCCTGTCCGACAGCAGCTCGAAGCCCGCCAGGTGCTCGATGGCGGAAAACTCCCCGTCCTTTCCCTCCTCTTTGATCCCGAGCCCCAACCCTCCAGCCACACCTCCACCTCCTCCCCCCCCTCCGCCCATCCCCGACCCAGGCCCCCCTCCTCCACTGCCCCGTTTAGACGTCACCACGCTCTTGTTCTCCTTGCGTTTCTCCCGTTTGTGTCTGGCCGCCTCGTACTCGGCCGACTCCTCCAGGCGTGCGATGCCGTTGCGTCGGTACCGCTGCAGCTCGCGCACCTTGGCCCGCAGCGCGCGCTCCTTCTGCATGTTCTCAAAGAACTCCTCCAACTCCCGGTGGGCCATGAACTGGCAGAGGCCGCGCAGCCTCACGCGCTGGTCCTTCTCCTCCTTGGTGATCTTTCTCTTGGGCGTGCTGGGAACCACGGGGGCCACGGACCCTGCTGCTGTGGCTGCTGTAGGGGTGGAGCCCGGTCCAGTGGTGCCTACTCCGCCGCCAGCTCCAGCTCCAGCCCCCGCCACACCACCACCGCCAGCCGCGTTACCAGTGACTCCCACTCCCCCCGGCTTCTCCTTCTCCTTGTCCTTCTTGTCGCGGCCCAGGAAGCCCGGCACCAGGTTGTAGTCTCGGGCGATGTTCTTGCGTCGCTGGCGTTCACGGAGCTTGCGTACGTACATGTCCACGTGGGCGCGCTTCATCTCGATCTCCACGTCTTCGTCGTCGTAGTTGACTGACAGGCCGCTGATGAGCTTCTCTGCGTCCTGGTCGTACTCCATCTCGTAGTCGTCCCGTAGCGGCATGTAGCCCAGCTGCTGCTGCTCCGCCAGGCTGATGTCCAGAGGGGGCAAAGGGGTGGTGAGGCTGGGGGACAGGGGCCCACCACTGGGGCAGGTGTGGTCCGTCACCCGGTTGGGGATGTTGTCGGGGATGCATGCCTTGCCCAGGTTGCCGTGGATGTACATGGTAACATAGTGGTCCATCACCTCCTGGGGAGTCCGGGAAGCGCCCACGTGAGCCGCCATGTCCTCCTGAAAGATGACAGAGGAGCTTAGTTAGAAATGAGCAATATGGAGGAAATACAACAATATGCTGTTCATAATGTTATTAACTGAACAATTTAACAATTTATCAATTAAGATTTTTTTTTGGTAATCAACATTTAATTTGAAAACACTTTATCTTAAGGTTCGATAATTACCATGTCATTTTTAAGGAAACTACGATGTACGAATGTTCTCTTGGGTTTAGGAGGGGCCTTTATTACCAGATGACATATTTCAAGTAAATTCCCGTAATAATCCTGTTTTTACAGGCATGTAAAATAAAGTGTCACCCTACCTATTGTGTAGAGCGTTATTATTACATATGAAATGTTGTACATGTACAACAATAATAGGAAAATAAATGCAAATCAGCCCTAAATCAGACTTAGTGCAGTATGGAAAGCAGTTTTCAAAATGTAATAATAATGCTTCTATTAGCCTAACCCTGAGGAGTTTGATGTAGGTTCAAATTATGGTAATTTATCTTAGTTTGAGAGAAAGAAAATCATATTAAAAAGGTAGGGTTACCACATAACAAATAACATATATCTAACCTGCTGTGCAGCATATGACCAGTCATTATGATTGTATAGATTTAGTATGTTTCACGTCTAAAGTGGAGTTCGTAGTGACGTGGTTCTATTGCTTATTATGTTTTTTTTTTAAAGTTTAATTTTGTCTACCTGGACTTGTGTTCCCCCTGAAAGTCCATATCTTGGTTTACCTGGCAACTGTAACGCATTTTCCCATTCATTAAGAACGTCACTGTGCACTTATATTAGGGCACTTAGGCCTACTACTCGTAAACTCCTGTTCTTTATCAAGTTCAATTATAACTAACCCCTTGTTTTGAATTTAATGAACAGTTAATTCACTTTCTAAACAATAAAATGTGTCTGTTAGAAGTCACACAGTGTATATCCCAATGCTCACTCGTCCAACTTTTACGACAAGACGAACAGAAAATGGTCTGTCATAAAGATCGTTCACTTGAAAAAATTGCCATTAGCTAGCAAACTTTTACTCTTTACTTTTTCACAGCACTTTTAGCATCTTCCTTTGAGCGTGTATGGTGCACTGTGGGTTTAGGCTACATTAAGTTAAGTAACTTAAGAAAAAGTGATGTAGCCTACCCAGTTTCCAAATCCATATTGCTCGATAGCATCGAGCAGCGACTGCTCTTCCCTGCTGGTCCATCCTCCCTCTGCCTCGGGACCCCACAGAGAGAATCGCCCGCCGTCGACCTGCTGGTAGCCGTGCCATCTCCGGTGGTTGCCGATTTCCGCGCCCGCAGAGAAGCACTCGGGACACAGCTCGATGTCTGGGCAGTCGGTGCAGCGGAGCCGCAGGTTCGTCACGTCTGCGAGGCAGTTCACGCAGTACTTCTTCCCCAGGTCGGCCATGTTGCCTGGCTCCTGCTTCTTGTTGTTGGAGGCAGATCCGCGCGCCTGCGCACCGCGAGCCCCGCCGCGCGACCTACTCACATCCTGCTCGTGAATATTCATGAGTGCGGGCTCCGGGGCCGCCGCTGATTGGTCTGCTGAGACCCAGTTTCCAGGACAACCGAAACAAAACGAACATTTTCACTGACTGCAGAAGTGCACGAGCCCTTATCTTATAGCCATAGACAAATAGAATAACCCTTTTGGGTGTTTTGTTTAGTTATTGGAAAATGGAGCCAGATAATGATGAAAATCAGGTGAAGAATGAAACAGAGAGGGTGCTGTCAGCAGAGCCTTCCAATGAGGAGCACAAGTCTCCAATTTCTGTGTATGGGAATGAACAAGAAGCAGTCCCAGCTGAAAAATGTGTAGTATCAGAGCCTGATGGAGAAAACACTGGCAGTGTGAAAACCGAAGAAGAAGAAGAAGAAGAAGAAGAAGAAGAAGAAGAAGAAGAAGCCCCTGCTGTTGAAGAAGAAGCTTCTTCTGAGCTCCCTGGTGTGGACAATGTCAGCACAAGTGACCAGCAGGACTTGGATGTGAAGGTGAATGAAGTCAATGGAGAAGAGCCAGCTGTGTCCCGAGAGCACAGTGTGGTTTTTGAGATCAACAGTGATGATGACGGCGACAACGGTGGACTTGTACCCAGACTGCACCTGGGCATCCCGGAGAGAGACAACAACACCAGTCAGAATGGGCAGGAGGGCAAAAGCCAGGCGAAAGGACATGAACCAAACACTGCAGACAATGAGGACATAGTCTATGAAGAACATAGGAGGCTGATCCAGGATCTGTGTGAGGAGAGGGATAAAGCCAGTCAGCACAACAGCCAGTTACAGACAAAGCTAGTAGAGTATTTCAAGAAGAAATCTGGAGAAGACTTCTTCCTTCAACCAGAGAGGGAGATGTTCTCAGAGTATGAGAAGTACATCAATGTCCTGACTGACCTACACCAGAAGAACACCGCTGACTCAGACACAGCTCAGCAGCAGACAGAGGAGCTGAGGTTACAGGCCCAACAGAAGCTGGACAAGGTCGGTGTGACTGGCTGTTATAGTGCCCGTGCAGCTTTTCTATTTGTGCTTCTATTTCCCTGAAAGAACTTGAAATTGATCATTTCTAATTAAAAACAATGTTGTAACGTGGACTAAATTTTTAGTCCAAATATAATAAGAATATTTTAACAAGAAAAGATAGATGAAGAAATAGGTCTGAAACAGAGAGTAAGTGGCTAACGTTTGTGATTTTTTTTTCTCATTGTAAAAAGCAAACGTGAGTTAGGCTATAGGCCTTCTTAAGATGTCACTATTCATTCTGAATAAAATGCTCAACTTTTGAGTGTAAATAGCTGTAGAATGTTAATAAATAATACATAGGGGTGTAACCTTGACTTTTTTCATATCCATTAGTGAATATTTAATTACTTTAGAGGATATGAAACCAAATTTTCAGGGGATTTAATGTTCCGAGTGTCTCCATCCGAATAAGAAAGGGAGTACAAGGGGTCCACACATGCAGTGAGCTGGGTGGATGTGACATGCTTACTGAACCATGCAGACACTGCGTACAGTGTTACACCAACAGGGAAGGAATCCAGCATTACAAAAAATGCAATTGCTCTTATTAGACATGGCTCATTGCATGCCGTTTTCATGTGATGTGACTGCAATACATGACCATCTCGATACCCAAAATCAACCTACATGTTCCACTGTTTGTCTGATTGTTTTTCGTGATGCTATGCTATATCTGTCCACAGGTAGAGAGTGAATGGCGGGTGTTGGTAGCACTCAAGCGGGACGTGGCCGTGTCAACACTGAGCCCACATTTGGGGAAGCAAGTAGCTCAGGACAGAGTGGAGGCTACGCTAGCGATGGAGCAGCTAAGGCAGGAGCAGCTGACAGGGGAACGTCTCCAGAACATCAGGCTGAGGATGAAGGTCCATCGACTGGAGACAGAACTCAGGGACGGGGAGGAGAGGGCCAGGGACCCACTACAGGTCCGCTTTGAACAACTGCAGGCCCAGAGAATGGAGATGAGAAAACAAGCGGAAAAACAAAACGAGGAAGCGTTGAAGGTGCAGAGAAAGATCAGCAGTGGCTTGGAGGTAGGTAGAATAATACACAGGTGTATTTTTTGTTCTCTTCACTAAATGAGTTGGACTCAATAGAGTGAGTATGGTTCCTTGTAGTGTGTTCATATGAGTAAAGGCAAAGTCAAGATCTACACCCTTTTTAGTTTGGCTTTAATCCTATTTTATATGATTCTCTTAAGCTATGCATTCAATTCAATCGTATTAAAGGTATATTTATTTTGATATACTTTATTTTTTTTACTTTGTTGTATATCTACGCTTTAATTTAATTTGCTTGTTTTTCCCCAAAGATTTTTCTATGATAGATAGCGCTTCCTCAGTTCTGAATTTTGTCAGTTCCTGTTTTATTCACTTTGGGTTATTATTACGTTGCGTTTTTTTTTCACGTCTTTTTTTAACTACTCGGGTACTGCTATGTATGTTGTTGCTGTTGACTGGGGAGGGGATATGGCTGTTCTTTCATTATGTAAACCACTCTCTGCTACCTTTTTTGTGCATGAAAAGTGCTGTACACATAAAAGTTTGATCTGATTAGACAGTGTGTGATTTCCTCTGCTCTCATTTAGCTATTGTCCAATGTGAAGGAGAAGCTGTTCTGGAGTCAGTCGGAGGTGCGTGCCCAGCGGGAGCAGCTGGCCCGGGTGGAGGCTGCCGTGGCCAGGCAGAGGGAGCTACTGTCCAGGACCAAGCGCTCACACAGCGGCCTGCAGAGAGACAAGCAGCGGCTGAGGGAGGAGCGCGGCATGCTGGGAAACAGAGTCCTACTGCAAGACTACCAGGACACAGTGGACGCCTCGGAACACCTGGAGCAAAGACTGGAGGATCTGAAGGGCCAGCAAGCTGAGCTCCTCTATAACTGTGGCCAGTGGAAGAAGATGCAGGACAGGGTGAAATAACGCGGGGGGGGAGCCTGATGCAACAGATTGAAAATGAGCATCTGGGCTTGTGGTTTTTGTAGTTTTAAACAGTGCACACTGAATAGTCCCTCAGCCTACAATAACAGCAGAGACATTATCACGTAATTTGAATCAGTAACCATTTTTCAAAGAGACATACATCATTGTGAAATCGGCCATGTTGAAATCATTGTTAAAAAGCATATACAATCATGATGTATGAGTTTATAGGGATCACGGCAGGCATAGGAAAATAATCAATATGTTATCTTTTTTGTAGAGCCCTTGTGTTCTTTACAGGGAGTTTAGATCATCACATATAGTAGTATTAAAGTAACACATAGGTTTTTTTTGTGTTACCTACTACATAGGGTTTTTTTGTGTTACCTAACACATAGGTAGCACAAAAAAAACCTATGCAGTAGGTAGCACAATAAAAAAACCATATGTGTTAGGTAGCACAAAAAAAAATTTTTTTTGGGCCACTTCAATTTCGGTGCTGCTTAGTCTGACTGTGAGATCCAATGAGAAATGCATACAATGGAAACTGTGGTTTACTGTCTTAGAAATGCCATGCAGTTTTCACTTGTAGCCAGTAGAGGGCACCACTGCACAATATAATGGAGATGCTGACATTTATGAGGTAAATTCACATTGTAGTTAAGTGTTTGAAAACATGATTATTTCTCTTAATGTAAGTGACTTTAAGATTTTTGGTTCAGAGTATTGAAAAAAAATAATAATGTTGAGATAATGGCGAATAAAGATGGTTGTATAGTAGAAATGTTATCAAACTTAATAAAACAGACATGGTTTAGTATATAATAAAAACCTTAATATACACGTTGGATCTTTTATTTACTAGTATGAAAGAAGACATGTTATGAAAACAAAAAACGGGCCTGAAAAATCCATGACTGCTGTGTCCCGCCTAACTTGTCAACCACTCATTTGAATATATGAAGTTTAGTATGAAAAACAAATGAAAATTGAAATGAACTAAGAAATAAAATGCATACAAGCCCGACTCTACCACTAGATCGACGCCATACATCAAAATATCATATCTTAATTAAGCTTTTCCAGCAAGGTCCTGAACTCTGGCTTGGTCGAGTCCACACAGAAATCCCTCTTCTTTTTTCGGCGGACACTGCAAACCAAAAAGACCATATCTTATTATGATTTAACATTAACTTACTAAGCCTATTCAACCACAATACCCTGTGTAAATTGCATTGTGTGGTCACAGTAGCAGGCGACTTACTGAACTAAGACGGGACAGTCCGGTGAACCCACATCCATCTCCAGAGAGTCTACGTCCTTTGGCTTGAAGCTGTTCCAGTTTTTAAAGGGTGTGCAGATGAAGCATTCAACAACCGACACGAAAGAGGAGACTGTGAAGAAACACAAACAGCAACATTTAAACAGCAAGTACACTCAACAAAAATATAAACGCAACACTTTTGTTTTTGCTCCCATTTTTCATGAGATGGACTTAAAGATCTAAAATTCATTCCAGATACACAATTGTACCATTTCTCTCAAACATTGTTCACAAATCTGTCTAAATGTGTGATAGTGAGCACTTCTGCTTTGCTGAGATAATCCATCCCACCTCACAGGTGTGCCACATCAAGATGCTGATCTGACATCATGATTAGTGCACAGGTGTGCCTTAGACTGTCCACAATAAAAGGCCACTCTGAAATGTGCATTTCTTTGCTTTATTGGGGCTCTGGGGACTCAGAACCAGTCAGTATCTGGTGTGACCACCATTTGCCTCATGCAGTGCAACACATCTTCTTCGCATAGAGTTTATCAGATTGTCAATTGTGGCCTGTGGAATGTTGGTCCACTCCTCTTCAATGGCTGTGCGAAGTTGCTGGAGATGGCTTATGGTGGAGAAATGAACATTCAATGCACGAGCAACAGATCTGGTTGACATTCCTGCTGTCAGCATGCCAATTGCACGCTCCCTCAATGCTTGTGGCATCTGTGGCATTTTGCTGTGAGACAAAACTGCACATTTCAGGATGGCCTTTTATTGTGGACAGTCTAAGGCACACCTGTGCACTAATCATGATGTCAGATCAGCATCTTGATGTGGCACACCTGTGAGGTGGGATGGATTATCTCAGCAAAGCAGAAGTGCTCACTATCACACATTTAGACAGGTGTGTGAACAATGTTTGAGAGAAATGGTACAATTGTGTATCTGGAATGAATTTTAGATCTTTAAGTCCATCTCATGAAAAATGGGAGCAAAAACAAAAGTGTTGCGTTTATATTTTTGTTGAGTGTATATACTAACTTAAGTATATACTGCCTTAACTATAGTAATTGCACACAGACAGTCACTTTATTACTCTATGAATGACTACATAGGCTACATTTCATATCCGTGTCATCATACATATAAAATGGATGTCATCTGCCAAAAGGGCTGATCTGACAAAAGTAGCATAGCCATAGAGAGTGAACGCACAATTTCTATAGTATTTCTATTAAATGCAAACAAACATTTACAACCACTCCACCCCACAAAGAAACCAAAAACAGTCCTTGGACGATAATAACAACAATAGAATAGCATAAATAATGGTACAAGAAACAAACCTACAATGTCTATGCCGGTCAAATATAGCACAGGTATATACACACATTCATACAAACATTAAAAGGAGTAACTTGGTTACCAGACGGACAGAGTTATGGGGTCATGGGGAAGCAACTTGAAGTAGAAATTAAGGGGTGACACCAACAGTGACATTTCTTCAAAGACACTCTCAAAAAATATTGAATATTTTGGAGTTTGAGAAAGAACATGTGAATGCCTTTTTCTTTTAATATGTGATGTCGGCGAGCGAGTCCAAGCTAAAACGTACCAGATTCTTTTCTGAGCATGGCTGAATCTTCTAGGTCCACAAGTTGGTAAGTAAGGATTGGCTTTGGATCTGAATTCTTCACTGGGTGTTGAGCATCAGGCTGGAGGCTGGGGGAGGGTGGAGCAACACAGCATTTTTATCAACCAGTCAACTTACAGGAAGTGATCATTGATGTTACATTTTGAACCAGCGAGGAGATGGCCCACACCTGATAAGCCACCGAAACTAAGCGCAGGTCAGTTTATTAAGAACACATAGAGGCGTATTGGAAAGAGAATTTACTTTTTATCTTTTTTGAATCTCAGTAGATCCTCATGGTGCCCAATTATGCAGATATTCTTTATTTGACAAGGTTTTAGGCTTTCGGCCTACATACATTTTAAACTAGAACTACCACCTGGCGGTTATGTGCGTCCTCAAAGGGATACTATAGCGGCGAAAGTACAGTTGTGGTTGTTTGCAATGCTTTAAAGAAGGTAAAGCTCCTAAGAAGCTATGATAAAAGGTACAAGGTCACTGTGACCTCACAATATATGTAAGGTTGCTGTTACCTTTGACCTCAAAAAATTTAATTATTTCACCGTCGAGTCTAAGTGTAAATTTGTGCTCAATCTGACAAAAAAAAATCCCTCAATGCTTTCTTGTAATATTGTGCTCACATGTTTTGAGGTCACAGTGACCTTGACCTTTTTTAACTACAAAATCCCAATCAGAAACTATGCCCTGGCGGACGTACACAGACATACAGATTTAATTACGTACGGACAACTCAAAGACATAATGCATTGGGCTTGGGCTATCACAGAAAAACGTGGCTTTCTATGAATAATGTCATTGGCACTCATAATACAAAACTCTCTACCAAAGACATAGGTTCCTATTAAAAATGGTTGAAAAATGTATAATGTATGGTATAATACAATATATTACGGCTCAGGTTTCATTATTATGGTCTATAAGGTGTTTTACAGCTACATTTTGTTCAGTTAAAGTATTTAACGAGTTGAAATAGAGAGCCATAATGCGCTACTTCCTGTCTAAGTGTGAACTGGAACTTGGTGACATATTTTGAAATGAAAGACATTAACTCACCCAAGACCAAAGTATGCTGAGAGGCCCAATGTAGTCACACACACCTCCCTGCCATCCACCAGTGTCTCACTGAAAAAGCAAGGGAAGGCATTGGGCCAGTATTAATACACATATTTAGTCACATGTGTGTTTATATATGTTGATGTTGAAGAACTTACATGAACTCAGTTGAGCTACATGGATCAGTGGGGGGCCAAATGATTGTGCTTGTGACGGGGGAGGCTTCCGTTGGGAGTTTCTGCTCTATCTCTTTGCAGCGGCATCCGTCGACGACTTGATGAGATAAAAAGGTGCACTATGTAACTTTGGGTGTGTCAGAGAAGTGAACATTTTCTAAGATATATTCTCATAACCAAAGAACAAACTTTCAACACAGCTGAATCGGCTACAATGGCGTAGCAGGTGAAGTTGCCGATTCAATGTTGTAGGGATGAGGGAGGGGACTGCTAACTGCAGTCATTGACAGGAAGTGAGCTCAAAGGACCACATCACTTACTTCTCCTTTAATATCATTTTGTTTTGAATTATGATGATAGAATTATTCAATGCTAAGATTTAGTTGCAGTGAAAATATGTTTTGTAAACTAACTGCAGGCTCTGCATATGTAAACAAACCCCCTCCCTTGAAACTGCACAGTGCACCTACATTTAAAGACAACTTTATTTTTTGTTCTATTTTTTTTACAATGTAGCCTAGATGTGTTTTTTAGATCTTTAATGATTGACAGTCAATCAAGCGTTTAGTTTATTAACTTGTTGTTTCAATCACCTTTTGAGAATGAATGCCCCAATTGTCACAGCCGTGATCTGTTCCTGGCTTGTAGTAAATCGATTGACTATTGGGTTTTTGAACTGCTGTTTGGGGTTAAAAACTAGACGTTACATGCATTGGAATGTTCAAAAAGGATATTTTTCACAAACTTTTCTCTGATGTCCGATCTTCTACGAGATGGAGAATTTCCAGTTTCTTCAGCTTTTCCTTGAAGTCCAGCTGGTGTGTGTCCAAACAGGAACCTCCGCCATCTTTCAGGCTGACACTGTGGGCCAACGGAGAGGGAGGGGGATCATTATTTGAGTTCCTTTTTTACGCAACATCAGGCGTCACCACACTATCTATTCTACAGGAAGGTCACGATAAGACGTCTTCTTCTGAGAATTCTTCCCATTCCTGTTTACAAAGTTTAAAAGCTCAAAAAGCTGGGTCTATTTGCAATCGCAGCTCATCAACAGTTAGCAGAAGTCCTTCGTGAAAAAATATGGGTGGAAAAACTTACAAAATATGGACAGGGCAGGGAAACGCTTGCATGGTCACATTCAGGGATTGCACTGCGTTCGGATCAACGTCTTCCAAGTTTGTCGAGATGTTGCAGGATTCGCAGTTAGCTGTGAAGCCACATTGGAGACACGAGCGTTAAAAGCATTTCTCCTCATTTGATATAAAATATGCTTCTGGTCATAGGTTCAAAACTCAGCACCAATATCTTCAAACAATTCCCTCGACTCATCCAGTCTCACTGTAGGTTGAGTCGTGGTTAACTCTGTGGTTGGGTCCAATGGAGCAGGAGTCGTGACCAAAGTCTCTTCATAGACATATGTAGTCGCAGCTTGAGATGGGCGGCTATAGTGGGGGGTTGGATGAGTGATATACTCTTATCAACAAGTCAACTTTCAGGAAAATAATCTAAATACATGTAGGCCTACTTATCAGTGAGGAAATGGCTTGGATCAGATTAAAAACACACGAGAGGAACTTTGCCACATTGGCGGTTATATTACACATTAACCTTCGGTGTCATCCTATGCCATTGTACGGACATTTTGGTGGCTGGGTTCATGCATGTTGCATCATATTTGGCAAAGGCTAATCTTTTCTGACTTTCAATGAATGTTATGATGATTTCTATACGTTATACATTTGAACCTATTTACCTGCAGTGTTTCGTCTTTGTTAGGGTGTTCTTTTTTATAAGGCTGACAAATCTATACTGAGCAGTTACAGGTGATATCTACTCTACTGTATATATGCTCTATATCAAATTGTACAATCTTACCTCCCAGATAAATAGCCATATATTGACAAGAGGCTGGATTCAGTTGTGCAAACCTTCCTGCCGTCTCTCAATGTCTCACTGGGGGGGGGAAAGAGTTGGGGTCGATTAAGTTTGCAAAACAATTCCTTCATCTGCATTTCAAATTTGTCTACAAATCACAGACGGAAATTTCAGCAAGACACATTCGCTTTTATTAACTCTCTTTATAGACTGAATCGGAGGTGGTTGAGCACATGCATGCATACTTACTCACACACACACACACACACACACACACACACACACACACACACACACACACAGCTTACATTATTTGATAGGAGCTACATGTTTTAGTGGGGAACAACATCTTTATGCTTTTCACTTGTGCCGTTTCAGTTGGAAGTTTCTGCTCCATTATGTCGCAGCGACATCCGACTAAAATGAGATAAGAGACACACTTTCACAATTCAGACTTTGACAGGAAACTTTTAATAATCAACATATTTGTATCAGTTATGTTAGATTGAAATCTTGAAACATTTTCCGGGTACTGTAAAAAAAAATTATCATAAAAAGGATAGGCTAAAAACTAAGGTCTTACCCATAGATAGTAAATAATAGGTCTTACCATGACGTAAAACAGGCAGCGCATTCATTGGCATAACTAGGTTCTTAACCACCATGTCTGCTTGGGTCGTCTGTCCAGGTGGTTGGGTAGCATGTTTGGTTGGGGGAGCTGACTGTGTGGGGAGCTGGGTGACTGATTCAGTGCTGGTCCAGTGAGAGTCGTCAGAAACACGCAGGCAAAACTCGCCAAAATGCACAGAAGTGTCTGGTTCAGCTGATGTGTGTGTCTTTTCCTCTGCATTTGAAGAAGAAAAGATCACTTTGAATGATGAAGGAACACAGCAAATACACTGTATTAGACAAGCCTGGTTTGAATAACAAAATGATCGGTGACACAGTTTGGAGAGGTGTTTGGTGTTTTGTGCCCCCAGTGGAGCCTTCAAGGCAGCACTGGTCAAGGTTAGGGTTGGAGATAAGGTTAGGGGGATAGGGCCTTCCAGGAAGCGCTGGTTAAGGTTAGGGTTGGAGATAAGGTTAGGGGGATAGGGCCTTCCAGGAAGCGCTGGTTAAGGTTAGGGTTGGAGATAAGGTTAGGGGGATAGGGCCTTCCAGGAAGCGCTGCCTTGAAGGCTTCGTTGGGGGCACAAAACACCATTTGTTGTTTTCTACAAAAGATACGTGGAAAAAATATACATTTCGTGTAAGTAAATTATCATCTCTGTTTAGAAGAAAAGTTGATAAGTAGAAGTAAACGTAACAATGAGAAACTTTCTGCCTTCCAAACTGTCGACAAATCCTATGAGGTTGCGGTCCAAATCATCACTGTATATATTCTTTCCTCGATTCATTCAAAGACCTGTCTGTCTTGACAAGATTAACCCAATAATCATCCACATAATCATGCATCCATGTCCATAAATACACAAAGTTATAAAACTGTCTACAGATCCAATTGAACCTTTATGCTCTCAAAAAGTGCATAGTTTTCCTAAAATATTACCATGGAGCAATACGTGTTATTCATTTATGAAGAAATTAATGTAAAAATACCATGAAAGCATCATAAAGAGTAAACTGTATCTAAATGCTATAAAAACTTCAACCATTGGACTCACTCTCTTCAGTCGGTTGTAGGAGAAAACTCATCCAAAGGAATGTAGTCACAAAGTAGAGGCCCATGGTGTATGGATCCTACCACTAGCAAGCTTTCTAAATTAGTTAATTCAGACACTGTCTACTGTGTAGTTCTGAAGTGGCAGTCTTGTGTTGTAAAAGCAGCAAAGTAGCGCCACACCCACCTAAGCGCTCTTTATCAAGTTGTTCTATCATGTGAGCTTAAACCACACTTCCATAGAAAAAATATTCAAGTCCTGTATTAGCGCATGACATGTTGATTGGGGTCACACAAACGGAAGACAGTGGCTGAGAAGCAGCCTGTAGTAGGCTACTATGTGGAGGATCTCATTTAGAATGCGTCATTAAAGCACTTTGAAATGTATTTCAGTTTAAAGATTCAATCACTGGAGATGTAAATAGTCAAATTCATGTGTTTAAAGAAAGCCCTGTTAAGGTAATGAATCACATTTTGTATTTATTTAGTATCACAAATAGCAATTTACATCATTGGGGCATCACAATCCGTACAGTGATACACCCTGTCGGCTGTGGAGCAACATTATACTCTAAAAGGTTGAGATTATGGAAAAAAAAGTCAGATAATATGCAATCAATCATGATCATATGAAGTCATTTAACTACAAACGAAACAAGAGAACCAAAAACTTAAGGCTGTAACTCATAGATGTTGTGTAGAACAAACAACAGAGGCGTGACTTGACAGCCCATGAGGGTGAAACTGTAGCTAAGCCATAGGAAATGAATGGGGGTCCTATCCACACACTGCCCTTTCACACTGAAGGGGGCATGGGTGGTGGCTAATTCAGGTGTTTAGCTCTTTCCATTCCATGTAGTTTCATTATTAACATAGAAGTGTGGATCCCATACAGGCAAGGCAAGGCAAGGCAAGTTTATTTAGGTAGCACATTTCATACACAGAGGCAATTCTGAGTGTCTTGCATGAAATAGTTGTAAGAGAAAGAAAAAAGTAGATGAATAAAAGAGGGAGAGAATAATTAAAAACCATAGATTTACATGAAGAGTGAAAGGAGCATAAAAGTCACAATGCATACAGAACATTGAGGGATATAATGCCTTACAAGACATCATGTTGTGTTAATTCATCATGATGCAAGAATCGGGAGTATATGACAAATACATACATACGACAAACAGCATATAAGCTGGAGCAGCACCAATGGCAGACATGTGACTGGCTGACTGAAGATTCAGCTAACTGATATGTTAGAAAGAAAAAAAAAACACACAAGAAAAATATCATGAAATATCATGTTAAAATATTATCAATATACTGTATGTGTGTGTGTGGGTGTGTGTGTTAAATACTGTTCCATTCTTCATTTTAGATTTAAAGGAATTGCATGTGTGGGTAAAATTTCAAAAATTGTACATGCAAATAAATGATTAAAAACAACAATTTTGTCAAATTGTCACATCAGGGTCAGAATTTTTTCATTTGGAAGCAAGGCATTCAGTATTGGAGGTTTTCTTATTCAAACAAAAATCTTAAATTGATAAACGTGCATTGGGGAGAATACAATTGGATTTGAAATACAGAAACAGAATCCACAGGGACGAGCAGGCGTCTGGCTTAAATATGTCTACCGTCCAAACTTTTCATGATGCACACAACCCAGGACAGATTCGGGTCCACGCAGATGTGTCGGCCCTTTTTAGTGATCAGACTGAAAGGAAGAAGAAAGAAAGAAAATACATATAATTATAGTACAACAAAGAAACCCTTCAAAACGGCTGTTGTGATCATTTAAATGAACACAACAAATTAAATTGTTTCTACATTCTGTCTTTGAAATGTAGTATTACATTTAAATAAAGTAACTATTGTGTGGAGTGGGGTCATTGTATTTTACTGATAAGAAATAAAAGAAACGGGGCACTCCGGTGGTGTAGTAGTGGATAGAGCGCGTACCATATTGGCTCCGGCCTTCGTTGCAGTGGTCTCGGGTTCGAATCCGATCCGTGGACCTTTACTGCGGGTCATCCCCCCCCTGTCTCCCCATTTCAACTCTGTACTATCTAATACAGCTTGAAAATGCCAAAAAAAAAGTTATAAAAAAATAACAAAATAAACTTTTCCTACATGATGCCAGTCAACTGGCACCGTTCATCTGTCACAATATATGAAAGTAATATATATATAAAGTAATACTCGTTATAATTTAATGCTCTTTAGGTCATTCTAAAGCACTTACATGACTGCAGGCTTCTGGCACCGCTCATCAGTCACCACATATGAGCTGATAAGGTTTTTGTTCAGTCTATTCGGGAAGTATTTGAAGCAGCATCGATCCGGGCCCGGTTGTAAGTACTCCCTTTCAGCAGGGGCCCTGTTTGGAGTCTCTGACCTGTCCAACAGTCCATACATAAACACATGATGAGGTCCAAGATCTCTTTAGATATAGATATTGTTATAAATGCATTTTTTTCACATTGATACACACATCTCTTTGTTGGAAAATGTTAGACAAACACATCATCACATCAAATCCTTCTGTAATAACCTTCAGTATAGTGCTAAGAATGATGATGGAAAGTTTAGTTGATGTATGTGCTTTGGAAGTTGAGATTTTTGGGTTCAGTGTATTGAAAAAAAAACAAATGTTGAGATAATGGCCGCTAAAGATGGTTGTATAGGAGAAATATACAGTTGCAAACAGACAAGGTTGGGTCAAATAAACACCTAAATTCACAAAATTCAAAACTTGTATTACATATAAACTATAAGATGTTATTTTGAAGCTACAATAACTGACTTTGACTCACTTTTTCAGAGGTGTGCTTCCTGTTGACGCCGGGACGCTGTGAAAAGAAAGACATTGAGAGAGTTTTGTGGAGCTGATAGGTTTAATAAATGTTTTGTCAACTCATTTGGCGATGGCTCGAATTTCACTGATATAAAAACGTTACGCAATGGTTGGAGTCTCTAACCTGTCCAACAGTGCATAAATAAACAATACAGACTTCAGATACAGATATTGTGATATAAAGTCGTCTTTTCATTATCAATGCATTTTTTCACATTAATACACACATCTCTTTGTTGGAAAAGAAACTATAGCTGTTACTTTGATGCTACTATAACTGACATTGACTCACTTGTTCAGAGGTGTGCTTCCTGTTGACGCCGGGACACTGTGAAAAGAAAGACATTGAGGGAGTTTTGTGGTGCTGATAGGTTTAATACATTTTTTGTCAACTCATTTGGCGATGGCTCGAATTTCATTAATATGAAAAAGTTACGCACTATAGCTTTAATGCAATATTTCAACAGACTGTACCACTCTGCTGCTGTGCTGCTTTTTTTTAACACACTTCCAAAAGTAATTCAAATTTTTGGGGCTGAGAGTTACTGTCCGTTTTAATATTTTATAACTGTGTATTGTACATGGCCTTTTCCAAACATCCCAAAACACCCAAATGGAGCAAAGAAAGAGTAGAAGGTTTCCTCATCAATGCACAGCTCCTTTGTGGGAAACACCATGCTAGTCCAATCCAGACAAGAGCAAACAGAAGAAAATGTTATCTGTTACTGCATCTGTAGATGTTAACAAAACTGCCACTTGTATGGATGAGACAGCTATTAGCAAATGAAACAATGAACTATTAGAGTGATCACCACCACTTTATTCACTACACTCCCGACAATTGAACATTTTGCAAGTCAAAGCACGAGCCTTAAGCACTGAGTTACATTGTCTTGTTTTCACATCCTGGTGGTTTGATTTTAATATCTACCAACTGGGATAAGTTATCAGGAATTTGTTGCATATTTGTTATGTTGCAGTGACAGTCATGCTGGAGCCCGGTCTTGTTGACAGATTGAACATCATACAATGTGAAGTTGCTTTCCTTGCGCCCTGTACAATATAGAAGAAAAGAATGTCCAGTATAAGCTTTTTAATCCACCATTTGTGCTTCAAATATTCTAAAATATATTAACTTGAATCAGAATTCTGGTCGCTTGCATTGCTGTCAGTACCTTTGGAAAGTACCGTGGCATAATAGGGCCATTTTAAGTAAGTAAAAGAAAAAAGGAAGAGAAAAAACAGCTTGGAAAGAGGGGTTATATTCAGAGAAACACAGTTTCTGAGACTAAAGTTGTAAAATTGCCAGAAAAAAATACTTCGGAGAAAGATTGTGTCTTTTGTCAATGTACCACATCTCTTTACTAGAAAGCGCCACTCTGCCAGGCGTGCCAATATTTAATGGAACATAATCTCAAAATGAAATGACACCCTTTGAACATACTTTTTACTATATCTTTCTTTCTAGTCACACTAGAGTAATGAGATGCATACTTACCTTTATGAAAAAAAAACTTTTTTTTTTTTAAATTGGAAAAGGTTTCAAATCAAAATACTGTACATAAATTCAGTTAGATTTGAACCGACAGGACGGCATAGACCTCACCCACCTTCATCTGTTGTGTTGCTTTCGTTGGTTTTAGTGGAGCTGATGTTGACTGAAGGTGGAGTCGATGTCCAGTTCACTTTAGATGGAGAATGAATACAAAACTCTCCAAACAGCATCTCCTCACCAGAGCTTCTTCTCTGTACGGACACTGTAAACATTTTTATTTAAGAATGTATGGTTTACAAAGTGACACAAACAAACAAAAAAAAGCTGAAAATCATGATTGAAAAACAGGTTATCCAGGTGATTCAGCCTCTCACCTGAGAAGTGATCTGGATGTAAGAAGAAGGCGATCCATGCAACGTTGAGGAGAGCCACAGAGACCTTCACAGTCCACTGCATGTTTCTATCTGCTGACACACTGTTTGTCTGTGTGGCATAAGTGTATGTGCTGCTTCTCTTAAAGATTTCAGAATAGCTTTATATCTGTGTGTTTGTGTGTAGCGGGGTTGTGCAAATTACCATTTGACCACGAAAGCCAAACAGGACATCGTCTACAGAATGTGTGATTGACACTCACACAGACATGGCACGCATTTAATTCTCACACATTAACAGCTTAATTTGTACACATTTACACTTTATCTTTTTCAACAAGGGGGCTCACAGTGTTGCTACTTTGCTCCATTTCATATACACAATTTGTTTTTGTTCTGGCTTATTTTCTGAGGTGAATTTCTGGAAGGCTCTCATAGCTTCAGTTAACCAAACACTTAAAATGCACAAAAAAAAAAAAAAATTTTAATCTTTGTTTATGCTTTGCATTCAAATTGACCATAGATGTGTCAAACCATTGGGGTCAATGGGAATAAGGACCATGCACACCATAGTCTCGCAAAGCCAGACCAAAACTACAAGTATGCACCATGATGCAATGGTTGGCATGGAGATGGGTCAACTCTCTCACGCAAGTAATATAACCATCTACTATTGGCTCATATATGGAGCAAAGTAGCAACATTTATCTATTTATACATTTAATTATTTAAAAAAATAAAACTTTACTTTAAACAATGGAAATATAGGTATCAGTGTAGTTTCCAAAAACAGCTTTATATTTTAACAGTGCTTCAGTTCCACTGCTGAATCTCGTCTTTTCAGCCTCTGTCTGAAACGGCCTGTTTAAGAGCCTGTCTCTTTAATGTCCCCGCCTTCCAAAAAGCCCAGTATGCTTTGATTGGCCCAGAAATTTAGCTGCCATTTTTAAAACTAACCCGCGTTCCAATACCCGTTCAAAATGCCCTCGTTCACTTGCCCTAGGCACTTGCCCTCGGGGGAATCCCCGCTGCCATCATAAGTGTCGTTCCAATTGTCTGGAAACTGAAGTGAACTTGGTAAGATAGACCCTGTGAGGGCTGAGTGATCGAGTGAACATCCATGGTCACTCCGAGGTGGATATCACCCACATTGCATTGCAGTTCGTCTTCTTCTTCTTCTCCTTTTATTTTCCGGTAGACTGTATGCTTTTAGGGACATCGCGGCCACCCACAGGACAAATATATATATAAATATATTTCAAAACGCCTCAATTAGCCTATCCTATTTCCATAAGAACAATCCAGCGAATGTATCGCAGTTTACACATTGCTGCTATAACACCGATGGCTGCCAATTATAGGACTATTTAAAACAAATGTTTTTGGTTGAAACTAACAGAAATAAGAAAATACGTCGGAGCAAACAATTTACATGTGTAAGTAACAATATCTTGATAATCTGAGTTACCATGTCGAAATTCAATGTGTTTATGCTATGGAAATGGCTTTCTGCAATATAGGCTACCTTAGCAGAATGTTATAATTCTGTATTATTTGCATTCAGAACTACCTATGTAACTGACGGTCCATTGCGACTACAAGGGCAAGTGGGTTCCATTTAAATCCCCCAATCCTCCCCCGCCCACTCTCCCTCCGCGCTCCAAGTTCCCTCCGTGCAACGTATGCTGGTACGTCATACCAAGGGCTGAGGGTAAATGAACGAGGGGAAGTGCAACTACTAATGGTATGCAGCTTAAGTGGCAGTTAGATTCAGTGGTAGCTGGGGGTGTGCTTATCACAGGTGGAGGCAGTGCTATAGGTTAGGTCGATAATGGGGGGCGTGGCTACTCCCCTTATGACGTCATAAGGGGAGAAGCCACGGTTTTTGAACACAGGTTTTCAGAAAGTTAATATTGGTACTGTAGCATACAGACATCCTCTTGTCAGAAGTGTAGCCGGGAGCATATCAACCCCAGGGAACACTGAGCCTGGGGAACAAGGGCAGCTCCCAGATGTCAGTTGATGTCATGGAGAACACCCACGCTTAACCAGATTGTATCATCTTCAATGTCTAAACATATGTAGGCTTATTTTTATACAATGTTTGTAGCATTCCATACAGTTAATTTCCTCACACAAATATTCCGGTTCAAGATGTACAAACATCTGGATAACTCTTTATTTTAGGGGTATTTTAGTTTCAAATAATGTCAACAAATTTAAGTTGTCTGGAAATAACTTTGTCATTTGCTAAAAAATAAGGAAAAGTAGAAAAAGTTTTTTTTAAATTTTGTCCAAATTAAGCTTTCCTTTAGAAGAAATCATCAAACCCACATTTTATAGTCATTGAGGGATACTTATTAAAGAATTAAGGACCATACAGTGGTTTCTATTCACTTTTTTTATTTTTATGTAACAACATAGTCTTGTTATCGAAGACCAAGCAAGAAACATTTAGACTTAATTGTTTTCTAGGAAACATGGCAATTTTGTATTTGTACGAGCTTAATACTGACAAATATTGTGTACTACAAAGCATCCAAAATTAATGACAAAAAGAAGAAAAAAAAACAAGCTTATCAATACCCTGATGCAGACTTAAAAATGAATCAATTTAAAAGGAAAAATCTTTAATTACTTAAAATAGATATGCACGTTAATATCAAAACCAGAGGCACATAGGAACCATTGACAGTGTGTGAGCTGATTAGGCAAAAGACGCCGCTTGGTAAAAGGACGAGCAGGCAGCTGATCTAAAGGGTGTTCTCGTCCACACTTTTCATGATGTTCTCAACCCAGGACAGATTGGGGTCGGCACAGATGTCACGACCCTTTTTAGTGATCAGACTGAAAGGAGGGCACATGAAAATGATATTATAATTTTCAAAAAAATTGTATTTAAAAATAAATAAATAATAATATCCATGTACTCTATTTGATTAACACATACTTGTTATACTTATTTAAGTTATTGTAAAGCACTTACATGACTGCAGGCTTCTGGCACCGCTCATCAGTCACCACATATGAGCTGACAAGGTTTTTGTTCAGTCTTCTCGGGTAGTATTTGAAGCAGCACTTGTCAGGACCATTTGCGTCTGAAGAAAAAAGGCCAAATATAGAAAAAGCAATATATCAGTGTTCCGAGTCTTAACGCCCTTCAAAAAGAGCCGTTAGTTCCGTACCACAGAAGGTAAAAGTTATCTTACTGGTGCAGATGACTGAGGAGAACAGTGCAGCTCCCAGCAAGCACAGCAGAAGGATGTGACTGGTCCCCATGACGACTGGATATTCTCCTGGGTTGGGTTGATGATGGAGATTGATATCAAAGACAGTTCTTCACCTGCAGTAAAGACACTCTAAAGCAAAAAGGTGGTGCGGTGGTACGCTTATCAAGGTCAAAAAATGTTTAAAGGAAAAAGAGAGAGAAAAAAGAGGTGTCACATGTGTGGAAGAGGGAGGGCGGCTGTGGTCTCGGAGGGGGACTGAAGTTGCCTGTGACGGAAACTTTCCACTCTGGGGCTTTTTTTTTTTTTTTAAAAAGGTTGAGCGGTAGGGCCTGTAGGTTGCAGAGGAAATGCAGTTGTGGTCAGACCTGAGATGCATCTCAAAGGATGACAGGGGGAAATACAGCTTCAACCAATTTCTAAAGCCCAACACAAGAAGAAAATGACACTCAAAAGAGGTATTGGTAAATGCTTTTATGCATTGGGGGTCCATTGTCGTTTGGTTTTTCACGGTGGACGCTACCTGGGCCAAATTAGTAGTTAAGTTTGCGGAGTTGAACAACACAGAACCTTGAATTTAGCTTTTATGCTAACATTGATCAAGGATTATTTAGGTATATGAATTGACAGACAATGTTATCAATAGACAGTATGTGAAAAATAGGCAGTCATATATATCACGAATCACGATACATGGTTCACGATATGATATATCACGATACTTTGCGATAAAATGCATAATGCAATACCCCACATAATTCACTGAAAATGTAACAACAGATCTGTGGTCTTTTTGCATTGCATTTTATTGATACATCAGCAGACAAATTGAGTCAAAACTATTTCATTCAAAACAAGTTCAAATTCAAAGATGGCAATTGGAGGCAACTACCGGTACTGTGTCATCTTCCATTGCAGAGGTTATAGTTCACAACCTGCTTAAAACGTTTTTTAGGTTTCTTTTCTTTTTACAATATAGATAGATTTCCTGAAAAGAAATATCACAATAAATTTAGCACAGCACACATATGCACATGGGGACTATAAATATAATCTGTTCCATGTTATTTACATAAATGTAAAAGACAAAGTGAACTGGTCCTGGTTGTATATGTACAGGTCTTTATTTTAATAAAACCATCGTTTATATACATTTCAAGTGCGATACAGCTGCATGGTAACCCTGCTGTCTCCATGTATGTCTATCAGTCCACTACAGTACACGGGTCTCTGGAAGAAAAACAAAACAAAACTAACCGACCAGAACCAAAAACATGACAGATATCCAGCAAATCAAACACATCATTAAGCAATATATGAAACTTTTTAATTCCAATTTAGTTTGAGTCACCACTGTGGATTCTATAGTATGAGTTTTGCGACTGCAGGGGCCGCAAGCAGGTAGTGTTGTTGGAGCCGGTAGGGTCAATTCATAACCAGGCCAGAGTTGAATGGTAGTCAACAAATCTCATTCTGAAAATGCCACATAACCACACACACACACACACACACACACACACACAAAACAAACACACTGCAGCTGGTATTTTCAGCTGGTGACTACATAGCACAAAGAAAGAACAACCTACAAATAAAAGGATGGAAAACAGACAACCCGTGTGAGGACCTAAAGTGATGATGCGAGGCACAACTCAAAGAAGGCTTACATGAACGTGCAAAAAGCTTTATTGCAGTCCTGCGGTGTGTCACCACACTGGGGGAGGGAGTGCAATAAAATACAGCCACGAAGCGGCCGAGGTGACGATTTAGAAATGAAAAGGTGCTTCCTGTTTTTTTACACCCAGAACATGTCTTATACTTCAGCTATGGGTACACCTATAGTTCGTGGGGACGCTTATATTGCAGGGCACAAAAGGAATTCAACTCCCATCACACACGCAAAATCAGTAGCAATACCACGAGTGGCCGAAGCAGCTTCACAACCAATAACAGGACAGTTACTGGCAGAGACATCAACGGCCAATGAGATTTCTCAACTGCTCTTTCAGTTGACGAACAGGATCTGTGCAAAACGGGCAAAAAAAACACATTTAAAAGGTTGCATTCTTGTATCAGACAGATGGTGCTTCACTCATGTCCATTATGATTATCAAGCAATGCAGACGAAGTTAACTCGTCGTAACAGCGGCGACGTGCACTCCAGGTCAGGGCCAAGCGACACATTAACCACAGTGTGAATGCAGCGTGTCAAAACCGACAACCTCAGGAGCAAAGGCCTAGCAGGTGACAGAAAGTGATCCGTAACCCCTATATCACTTTGGAATGAAAAATGAAAACATACCAGCTGACATTTTCTGGTTTCCCTACAGGTTTTGATTGGTTTGTGTTAGATTAGGGTCTGCGAATAACAACCAGACAATGTCCTCAAATAATTACTTGTTTTGTTTGACCAGCCTTCACCAACTATCAGTACTTACCATCACAGAAGAAGGAAAGCAGCAACTTCTCAGCTGGAACAAGGGGAAATGATGGTTGCATTTTTACGACAGAAACCATTATCATTTTGTTGATCAACTGATTTATTCATTGACTGATCGTTTCCCACATATTGTCATCAGAGCTGAAGGTTTCAAACGTTGAGGTTTCTGCCAACAGTTAGTTCAGCACACTTCTAGGTAGCAAGTCGCAAAAAATGAACTCCACATTGACAACATAGGAAGAAGCCTAGCATCGTTGAGGTGTTGTGTGTAGCTTTGTCGATGTCGTACAAAATCCGATGTGACCCGCCTCCTATTGGACAAACATCATTACCCGTCAGGTATCCTCACTCTAGCCACAACCTCAAATCTACGCTTGCGTGTTGTTTAAAATCAAGTATGCATGTGCTCCGACAAGTTTGATAATAAATAAATAAATATAAAATTATTAAGACGTCACACTCACATCAAGACATCGGGAGTCAAAACAACACGGAGCTGAAATGAACCTCAAATCATATCGAGGGCGAGGGGAAGTCCATTCGTGTCCAACAGCAACACATTACCTCATGATTTACTCCATTTCCTCCACATAAATATACTGCAAAACGCATTTTACAGGCAGCTTATAGCCTCTCTTTTTTAGAGGGTGATAACATTTCATCAAATGTAACAATGCGGTGATCTCAGCGACACTATATATTTGTCTTCAGGTGTTTGGAGATAGACAGTGTGAAGGTTATGTGCATGGAACTGAACTCTCTTCAGTGCCCGAGAGATGATGTCATGGAATGCTTCGGGAAATTCATCTGTGCAGAGTGCAAAACATTAGAACTTAAAAAAAAGCACGCCGACATGACGGAATGACAGAAGTTTGAGAAGCAGAAAACAAATGGAGACACAGATGGAGAGAGAGACGAGCCGAGGTTCCACTCCTGGATATGTCTTAAAGTTTGCTTTCCCTTCATACCGTACACTTTTGATTGCATCATCAAAACAGCCACATTTAAAGAAAAAAAGACGGGTGGAACTGTAGCTAGAAAGAGTGCTGACAGCAGAGAATTCTAATGTGAGTGGAGGGTTAGCAGTAACTGGCGTCTCTGTGGTTTTCTCTAGTCGGCGGACACCTGTGTGTGTGTGTGTGTGTGTTACATTCTTCAGCGTTCGCCAGCTACACTTTCCAGTCCACTGCTGGGATGGTGGGAGATAAATAAGGCCTCGTAATTCCTTTTCCTCAGCCCTCCCTGGTCACTGACAATCAGAGTCCTCTCAAAGGAGCTGGTTTCAGGTTAGTGACACGGGTCTAGATAAGAGTTCAGGAGGTCTGGAGACTAATGTCTTTTCTGAGGTCCTTCCGGCCTGCTAAGCCTGGAGTCAATACATCGGTGTTCCTCTGATCTCAGATCAGCGCTTCAGCACCGGGCTGCCTCGCTCTGGGTCTTTCTGTAACGTCTGCAGCACCTGAGGACAGAGAGGAGAAAAAAGAGATTTTTTTTTTAAGGAAAGAGAGCCAACAGAGATAGATGGGCATTTGAAAAAAAGAAAAAGAAAGTTACTTCATCCCAAAACTAAATGTGCAAATAATCGGCATGATGAAGACGCAAAGGCGCTAACGTTAGACGCTAATGGTACTATGACAAGCAGCTACAATGTTCCAGGGGCCTGTGGGCCCTGCTTCTGTAAACACCAACAATTTTCCTGTTGTTTAATCAGTTATGAGAATATACTTTAGAAAATGTTCACTCCTCTGACACACTCAAAGTGACATCAAGTGCACCTTTGACAACCAATTGTCTATCAATTGTCAATTAATCAAGCTCATCCCTAGCACTAAACCAAAAATCGTCAGGTATTGTGTCGGTATGCATTATAAATATTATTTTTATATATTTAATACTGGTCAGGTATAAATCTGCTCGTGGGCCCTTACCTGCGGCCACTTCCCGTTGCGGCTGTTCATGTGCGTGGCGGCGATGTGTTGGAAGAGCTGCTCGGGGGGCAGGTCCTCGGGCAGCCGCGTGAGGAACTGGGCCATGTGGATGAAGTCCATGCAGGTCAACACGCCCTGGTAGAGCCGCAGCAGACCCAGCGCCGTGCGGAACAGGAACTCCTCGCTGTCCCGGCAGAAGACGTCCCACACGCGACACGCCAGGTCCAACGGCAGAGACTTACTGTACAGAGTGAAGATCCTGGGGGAGGGAGGGGATAAATACGGGAATTTAAAATGGTACAGGAATTCCACTTAAAACAACTGAGTTTTTTTGTTTACGCCATTCGGAATGAAAGCCTTTCAAATAATTGATTCGATACATTTGAATACCAACTATGGCCTTAAGTTTTTAGATGAGTAAATTCAAAGCTTAGTAAGACTTAAGAATCCGCGGGGACCCTGGATTCACAAATCAAAGCACATGCATTTCTGATCGTTCACCCAGCAGTAACAGAGCAACATAAGCCTTTATTTGGGTTTTATGTGTACAGTAGATGGAAATACAATTGGAAAAAGCCTCTTTAAGATCTACAGTATATTTACAACAACATGGTCAATCCTATCAAGTTGTTTAAGTTAATGTGATATCATATTTAAGTGGAATGGTTGTGTCATTATTTACAATATCCACTCACCCCTCCATGATAGAAGGTTATACTACTGACACCTGTACGCTGGGTGTAGGTGATAAACAGAAATGTGGACCACTGACACAGACCCTTGCCCACACTAAGAGCACGTCCTGTTTTCTCAGAAAAACAAACTAGATACTGAAAGTGTGACAGGCCCAAAGCGTGGTCTGTGTGACATTACGACATGAAACACGTTCCTAAACAGGTGGAAAACAAAGTGTACTATTTTGACTTCATACATAGTTCCTGTAAAGGCAGTAGTGGGAGTTATTTAGGTGTATTTTTGGAGAAAGAAACAACACAGAACAAAACAAAAAAGGCAGACACTCACCAGTCGATTAAATAAATATCGGGGGTCAAGTTGTTTTGCTTGAAATGTGCAAAGAGCTTTGGTAGGTTTTCCTCGAAGAACACTTCAAATGCTGAGAAGTAAGTCAACATCTGTGGAGAGAGGAGAAGGTGGTCTTTCTTATAGAGGAGCGTACACACACACACACACACACACATACAGAGAAACCACACCAGTGTTTTAATCAGCAGGGCCAGTGAGTCAGAAATGGACCAGGGATTTCAGCAGCGTCAACATTTCAGTGAAATACAAACTACAGCTGTAACCATCTGTTGATCCACAGTTTCCTGAGTCTGCTACCATTTTAAACTAAGTGACTTTGGCGTATGGAGTGATGGTTGAACAAAACAAGACACTGGAAAACATCCCCTTAGCCTCTCAATAATGTGCAATAGAATGAAAGCCTTTGTGTACCATTTAGATTTTCTAATGATTTCTCTGAACGGTCATATTGTATCATACTGTAAGGGTTGCTGTATGCTTGGTTTGGATGAAAGGATGGAAATCCAATTAGTTCACAATTGAGCGATTAAGATCCAGTAGGGTAGAAACCTTGCCTTAATTCAGTCCAATATAAGTGTGTGTGTGTGTGTGTGCGTGCGTGTGTACTGACAAGGCTGTGGTCGACTCTGAAGAAGGCCATCTGACAGGGCTTGTTGAGCAGGTTGGCGAAAGCTATGAAGGCGTCGGCTGTGTCCATGTTCAGGATCAGCACTGCTGCGATGAACGACATCCCCTGCACCTGAACACACACACACACACACACACACACACACACACACACACACACACACACACACACACACACACACACACACACACACACACACACACACACACACACACACACACACACACACACACACACACACACACACACACACAAAGGAATACTTTACTTTAGTGTCTGAAAGTGAGTGCTGAGGAAGACAGTAGCGGACAGTTAACATCTGCTGAGGGTGAACTGACACGCTTGCTGATTCTAAGCGCTTTATTTAATCCAATTTCAAACTGTAATCTACAATCATAAATAGCTCAGGCTTCAGGCTGGATATTTCATCTGGAAACAAATGAGATGCTGACGCAGACATGATGCAAAGAAACAAACTATAATAAAAAACCTGCACACAGAGGTAAATGCATTGTGAGTGTGTGTGTGTGTGTGTGTGTGTGTGTGCGCCAATGGGTTGGGGTCAGTGCAGGATGTAGCAGTCATTTCTACCAAAGGACTGCGGTGAGGAGCAGCAAAGCAAACCACAGCATCTACTTTGCACCATGTGGTTCTGATGTGTTACAGAAGTGCAAACATGAGTTCAATGTAAGAACACAGCAGGATGCTAACAACAGCAGCAAACAGTTTCAATGTCCCATACAGTATACATTTAGTCAATCTTATTGGAGCCAATAGCAGGCTGGGCGGAGGGAAAAGGTGTTGAGGTTGGCTGACTGGGAAGTTACACCTACACACTGCAGACATGCCCTGCCCAAAACCAGTGGGCGCAGGTTTGAGGGAATGTTATGACATGTGCTGCAGTGGAGACAGAGACATTCACACTAGTAAAAAAGTCCCTGTTTGTGTATGTGTGTTAGTCAAAGTTGTTGGCATCGTGCCTACCTCAGTTTTTAGACAGTCTTTAGAATTAGCTCAAATTTTAACCTCTGCTTTAAGGAAGTAATAGTTAATAGTTACTGATGGCTTAACTTTTTTTTTTGTATTTTGCATTTCTTCTAATGAACATTTATGTAATCTGACAAGAGACGATATTATAGAACCAAATAATAATATTGATATTGTCCGTAATGCACTTTATAAGTTTAAAACGATCCCGATGCCTAGTATGCAGTTAAATCTGTCTTTCCGTCAGCCAGTAAACCTTGGTTATTTAAGATCATTATAGAAACTATGTGGGAGTTCCAACCTGTGCCCTGTCATTTTGAACCTTTATAAAGCTTTTAAACCTTTATGTAAGTTGTGTTCTACTCATATACAACAGTCCTGTACTCTACTGTAAGACACTTAATCCTGTTTACTAATGAGCGATACTTTATGTTTTGTGTGAACATACCACATGTAAAGAGACAGACGTCACACATGCATGCACATAAAGAAATACTAAGTGCTGATACCTAATGACCTGCGTTCAACTGGAAAAACATGTGAGGCAAGAGACTGTGGGTAATAAAGAATAAATGTGCTGAGGTATAACAACAGGATGTAATGCTTTGTTTGGTGTGTGTGTGTGTGACTTACATAGCCGACGTCTGGCCGGTAACAAGTGTACGCTCCCAGAATGCTGTGCAGCACATCGTGATACGGCCCGCCCTGTTGACGAACAAAGACATTTCTCAAGACAACGGAACAAACAGGCCAAGGATACACCAGAAGTTCAAGTCTTGGATTAACTTAGACACAGAAATACCAGAGGGACTCAAAACCTGTTTGTACAGTTTGAAATATTAGCATTCAACAGCTTCTCTCACTGACCTGCTGGAAGATGCACAAGTGTGGGAAGGTTCTTGAGATGTCCAGCTTGATCAGCTCCAGACTCGACTCTCGATCTGATGAACCGGCATCTAGAAGACATGGCAAAACATTAAAATACTAACTAAACACATACACAGTCTAGCTTCTATTCAGACCTCCCGGTACTTTATTTGTGTAGCGAATCGACAACATTATAGCAACTTTCTCCTGATGTCTCTCTACCTTCAATCTCGACCTCTGGGGAAGGTGTTGCCGTGCTCCTCCACTTCTCTTTGGCTCGGGACAGACAGATGTTATACAGCTCTGCAGGGACACATAACAGCACCACAGCACACGGTCAATACACAGCAGCATAAAAGCACAGTTAATACGAGAGAAAGGCAGGGAGACAGAGGCACAGAATGGAGAAAATTCGGTCAGGTGATGAAAAAGGATGCGGCTCTGGCTAAATACTAAAGGTGATTGTAGGAAACAGACCTCCCTGTATCTTCAGGCTGCAGGGTATTGAAGCTATGGGCCTGGGCTTTGACCTGTGTGTCTGCCCCCTACTGTTGAGATGCTGGATTGACAGGATGAGCTTTCTGAGACGTGACATGGAGCTCTGATGTGGTACATTAACCAACACCAGCAGATTAACTACTACTACAGGCCAGGACACAGTGAGTTGAGAACTGCAGTCTAATGTGGAGGTGCACTGTAGGGATAACAGAGAATTCATATAGATAGCTTAATGTGTACAGTATATATAATGATTATTAATAGCTTTTCAGGCTTTTTCTTATGCCCGCATGATCAAGGACCCATGGCAAATCAGGGCGGGGGTTCAAATAGATTTTCATAGTTATTTTCCTTTATCATTATTTTGATTTTCTATTCATTATTCTATTTATAGGATAATCATGCTTTAAGTTTTGAAACTGCCGTACATTTCCAATTATTTGTCTCACACCAGTTCTGTTTCACATTGACACTATGAAAGGACACAAGTCAGTGGTTTGGCAAGACGTGCGCTGGATTAACCCATTGATGACGGCTGCTGCGCGATGCCACATTGGCTCTCCTGCCTGATGCTGCATCGCGCAGCATTATTACTTTATCTAATTTTCATGGCATTCCCAGCATAGAATGCACTGTCATTGGTTCAAATACACATGAGGTGGGTTTTGTTGATTTTTTTAAGACCACGTGACCACCCAAAAGTTGTGTGGTTTGCCGAAAATCACGTCAATCAAAAAAATAAAAAATAAAAAAATAAAACAAAATAATTAAAAAAATACGCCGGCTATGTCGGCGACAGAACAGTTAGTGGCGTTTGGTGCGCAGAATCAAGGTCTACAATAGACTACTGACGAAAATCACACAACACATTGCATCTATTTATTAACAATATTTAATAATTTTCTAATTCATCTCATTTTGACGATTTTTAGAAATATTTGTTGGTTTGTAAGCGCTAAGGGAGCATGTTTAAATAAAACCTGTGAACCTTAACTTTTAAATGTATTTTATTTCATGTTTCTATGTGCTACACAGGCTTAAATATTAAGGTTTTGGTAGACTTGACAATTCATACTATTTTTTCAGAAAACCCTCAGGCATTAAGGACATGCATCCTAGATTGCCATAGTCATCAATGGGTTAAGAGTCTATAGAGTGTGCCTTTCTATTTGCTAAATCAAAAAATCAGTTGTCAATTGAAATTGACTCTGAAATATTCTCGGAATATTGGAATCAAATTGAATGGTGGCATTCCAAATGATGTTTACTCCTTTTATTGTACATCTGTCCCTGAAAGTAGCAAAAATAGTCCTAATCAAGAATGACCACCTCTCATTAGCAGTAGTATTAGTAGTAGTGGAAGTGGTAATGGTCGTAATGCAGCACACAATTAGAAACCTCAGGACAACCAGAATTAGCAGATATAGCAATGGTCTAAATACAAGAAGCATTAGCAACAGAAATAAAAACTATTTGTATTAAATGAAGGAACACTGTCACTGAGCTACTACTTATGAAAGGACAGAAAGCTTTGAAAGGATACTCAGCTTTGTCTGTGTGTGTGTGTGTGTGTGTTCGGTGTGTGAAAGAAAGAGATAACACACAGGACTGTGCTTCGGCTGAAAGCCTGAGTAGTACAAAGCAGAGTGGGTCGGCTCAGCAGTCATGCTTATCTGTAAGTAGCCCTGAGGGTGCTGAGCCATTTGAAGTCGTTACTCCCAGTCCCTTAGCAAGTGGAGAATGAATTTGCTGTGTGTGTGTGTGTGTGTGTGTGTGTGTGTGTGTGTGTGTGTGTGTGTGTAATGTAATCTGTATACAGACTGGAGAACTAATTGAAATGCCACTCGTTCCCTGTTAATACTGGCGGAATCACTGGCGCGTGCTCCTTAATGGACACTCTCTTCATTCTTTTATCTATCTCACTGCCACTTATTCAATTACAAAAACACTGAGGCAAATCGCTACGCACATGTGTGAGTGAGTGTGTGTAAACAGTAAGTGTGTATGTAGACTGTACTATACTGTTTAATGCACCAAAAGGCCATACTACTTGACTATGAACAGCATCAGCCAGGTAACATTGTAAACCAGGTTGAGTATAGTTATTGCAATGAATGTTGCCTAAGTAACAGTTTAAAACACACACACACACACACACACACACACACACACACACACACACACACACACACACACACACACACACACACACACACACACACACACACACACACACACACACACACACACAAACACAAATCCCTGCTCACTGGTGCGTACCATGTGTGATGTTGAGGTCATTGCCCACAGCCAGGCTCCACACTTTGCCTCTGACACTGGGCGGGATGCCCTGCCACCATAGGTCTCTCACCCGTCTAGATGTACACCTGCAAGAGGGATGCATGCAGAATGGAAGTTGAACACAACACAAGATGCTTCAGAATTATGTTTCAATGGAGGAAAAATATGACTTATCGATCCGAGCCACAAGATGGCAGTCATGTCTTCAACTGCTGCAGACTCTCCCTGCATTCCAATCAGATTCCAATGCCAATACTTCTTTGTTATTTAGTATGGCAGAGAAAAGATTTAGGATGTACCAATACATGATGTCAAATGTAGTATGCTAAAAAAAGTACATGTCCTAGTAGATGTCTTTCTGCATCTGGTCGTATTTTGACAGTAATTGTTTGATTGAAAACATTGATTGTTTTAATTAGTGTTGGAACCAGCATGCTTTTTGGCTGTTCTAACACACTATCCTTTGCGGAGGGGAAAGTGATGTAGCGTCGACTGAGCCACCGTGAGAGAACAACCAGCAATGTGACAGACATACCAATCAAAGTCAAGGTGCGATGTTACAATGAAATATTTAAGTATTAGTATGTCCCAATTGTATGCATACTGCACACAAAATACATACTATTTATTGACAGCTGCAGTATGTAGAAATGTAAAAAGAAAAGAGATTTGGAACACTGGGACTGACTCTACATTAAGTGCAAAAAAAAAAATTTCCTTTAAAGTTTAACTAGCATCTTAAACTCCCTGCTTATGTTTACTTTATTTTCACAATGCTGTGGCAATCAACACCACCCAATTTCTCCCCATTTGTGAGACTAGTACTTATCTTAGTCTCAGTTGTCACACCTGTAGGAGTGGCCACACTTTGGAATATTACATCATTCTAAAGAAGTATGACTGTGTGCTGCTACAACAGAGGCCCTGCCATTGACATCAATTCAAATCCACACGCTGGAATGATTGTTTGATAGTTCTGCCTGTAAAACAGGTTATGTTTTGTTGATCCAATAATTGAGTAATTATGTCTGCATGAGAGCCGTTTGTATTTTCTCCCTGCAGTGCTGATCTACACTATTGCTCAGTATCGCCTTGTATTAATATGGTGCTTACTATCAGGTCACAATAAATGCAACAATTAGTGTTCCCTCGTGTAGGCCTTGAGGTCGTAAGGTTGTGGTAAGCATTGTACACTACACATACAACTTAATGGATGACTGAGATGTATACTGATGGTATAACATATTTTATGCCCATTGCATAGTCATAAAATGGTGCCATCAGGGTGATAACATCCAGATTTTATAGTGCTGGTCATAAATTCAACAGCATAAATGCAAGCATAATGGCAAGCATCGGATGTTTTGCAATGGGTAATTGAGATAATGAAGATTTGATGAGATATGGATTTTTATTTGAATGTGGTATGGTCCCTGGTGAGCCTCTTATATGCAACGAAAACAGAGGTGTGACTTAGCAAACATGACGTAATGGGAAAGGAATGAAATATTTAAAACAATACTTTTCTCCTGTGATTTACAATGGGTTTCTGATAATAGTGCTGACTCAGTGAGGCCAACTGACTGTATCTAATCTGAAACGAGGAGCCTCCCAAAGGAAGCTGGCCCTGTTTCACACAACAATGAGGACTATAACAGAACTGCCAGTTTAAAAAGAGACTTCGCCTATAAAATCATATACTTGTTGTTTAAATAATGTCACTGTCCGAAGGTCTTACCAGTGTTTGAGCTGGGAGATTCATGCTCTGTACAAAGAAGTTACATTTACAAAAAAAAACTTGGTACATCAGTATTAAAGCTGGGGTGGAGGATTTGGGGAGAAAATGGCAGTTGGGATAGAGATTCGAATTCAAATACCTCAACCGCTCCACTTGTCCTCTTTGGTCCCTCCCCTATGGTCCCTCCCTGTCACGCTCTACACCAACAAAGTCTTGCCAAAGTGAATGGACAGTCCCAACAGATGATAAGAACAGAGAATCGGAGCCTCACTCTGATTGGTCAAAGTGTATAGCTCATGTTAACTTTGACCAATCAGAAATCTTATACCCCAGCTTTAACTCAGTTTTTGCATGCACTCACATGGTACTCCAGTTAGGTAAGATCTCCTGGTTCCAGGTCTGGGCGGCCGTACCGATGCTCTCCTCCAGCTTACAGCGATCCTCCAGCTGCTTCCTTCTCTTCTGAGCCTCCTTCAACTCTACAGACACCAGAGTGGAGACAGGTGTTAGATGTACAGGGAAACAGGCTCAGTGTAGTATAGGGCTTAGCCTTTGAGCAAGGTGGAGGAAAATATAAAGTGCAAATGTGTCTGCTATCCAGCTTTAAAGACCCAAGGGAGTTCTTGTTAATGGTTGTTGTGGATTTCAAAGCTCTAGAGAGTACAGGGAACCCCAAGGAATATCCAAGTAAAATTTGAGACTTTTTAATAACTTTGTAATGCCACTTAGAATGACATTTCAATGGCAGGCCATACTGGCAAAATTAGGAATGATATTATGGAAATTATCTGAAGTGTGTGTATACTCTTAATAACAAAATCCAAAAGGTGCTTATGTGTCACATAACGACTCCTCTCCAAGTGGCAATCAAAATTGAAGACATTTGCAAAAGAAGTTCAATACTTTTAATCGAAATTTAATAGTTTTAAGGCCTTATTTTAAGAATATTAAATCAAATGCTTTTAAGACTTCCATGTTACCCTGGGAGCAGATAGTAAGGGAAGACTGATGCCTTTGTCACGCGCCCTCACCTCTCTTCTTGGCCTGGGCCACCATCTCTTCATACTGCTGTCGGTGTTTCTGCGCCTCCTCGGCTGGCTTGGCGGGCAGATTACTGGAACGTCAATGCAGAGGAATGGGTTAGCGACGGTTAGCTTCCCTGAGCTGCACTTGCATTATTCATGTTGAGCGAGCTTGAGTGGTTGGTAGAGAGAGAGAGAGAGAGCGAGAGCGAGAGAGCAAAACTGCTTAGGAGGCAGGAAATGGGAAGGAGCCCTTGCCTGAAAATCTCATTTTACTAAGCCAATAACACTGAAACTTGTGAACCATTTGTACATTGACCAGTAGGGGGAGGCAGTGATGAAAGGAGAGACATGGGAGGTTGCATGACGCAGTAGACCTGAGTAGCAGCTGCACTCACAGTTTTGCCAGTCATGGTGGGGGAAAGAACTTCCTCGTGTTGACACAGGAAATCTGACTAAATCACACTATTGTTGTTATTGCTGATTATCTCACCACTGGATGAGAGTAAAGGGCACAGTTTGTATTAGTCTGTCTGCAAGTTAACTAAATTTTAGAAAAAAATTAAATAAATACAAAAACAGGGTAATGGAGCCAGGCCAATGGAGAGGGCCATTAAATTTTCAGCAGCACTTCTCTTTCAGCGCTGGAACAATGCCGAGTGGAGTCTAATGACGCGGCACAGGAAGGAAAGAGGGGAGGAAGACGGAGATAGAGAAGAAAAACAGAAAAGGTTTTTACTGTCTGATAAGAAAAACTCCACTGGCAGTGAAGGGGGAACGGGCCTAACGTCACAAAGATGTTAGAGTGTGTGTGTGTGTGTGTTTACATACGCAGGCCGGTCCTCCAGTATAAGTGCGGTGGTGGACAGCGGCTCAAAGTCCAGGTTTTTCCTCACACTGCGCCTGGGAGACGTCGGGTTGCCAGGTCCAGCTCTGCCACTCTTCGTTTCATATTCCTGACAGACAGAAAGAAAAAGAGCACAATGTTAAGACACAGGAACTACCCGTGGAGTTTCAATTACAACGGGATGCTACAGGGAGATCCGCTTGATATTCAGGGCAATTTCATTTGGGCTTTATTTACTTTCACTTTGCTGCTGCTGGCAACATGATTTGCATACACACACAGAATATACTGGGGATAAGTGATCTGTGTGTGTGTGTGTGTGTGTGTGTGTACATAGAAACACAGAGAAATGTCCTCCTGACCACCTTGTGACAATGCTCTTTTGGCCTTTAAGCATTTGTCAGCTGGTGTCTAATGAGTGTGCTCCACCACTGGTAGTGTGATAGAAAAGAGGAGGAGGCCATGTGACCTCCAGTGTGTTACAGCTAAGGCCTCAGAGCAGTTTAACAAAAGGATAACTATCAGCTGACTTGCAGACTGTATATATATATACACGCGTGTGTGTTTTAGGGAGACGATAGTTCAAGGAAGACCTCTGGAGGAAACCATTAGAAGATACCACATTGTCTAACTAGTTCATTAGGGCGCCGCTGTAAATAGGGCACGTGTAATTTGAACTTGCATGTTAGCGTGCAACACACACAAACACACACACACACACACTACATGCAGCTGGTGAATAATGCAGACCGAGGACTGCAGGCTTAATACAGCGCTGCCACGGTGACATTCACATTGATCAGCACAGGCCATAATACAGACGGGAAAATCTATTCCAGCTTTAAGGGTGTGTGCGAGCGCACGCATGAGTCTTAATAACCTGTGTGTACCACAGCCGTCTCTTCATTGGCCCACGGGGGAAAATAAAAAGGTAATTCAATCGGATTGAATTTTGGCTGGAGGACAAAGGCAGGACATTGCATACAAACAGTCAGAGGAGAGACATAAAAACACGTAAAGCCACCGTGAATGAATGATAATAGCCAAAACATTATTCATAGGTCAGACATTTTTACACATTTACACAGTCTGGAAGCTGGGGGGAAACAGCTATGTCCAAAGGTACAAACAAGACTTCAAGTGTAACCTCTGCAGCTCTCTAAACCATATTTCAAAGTTATAGCAGGGGTATTATCTTCAGTGAACATAGCGGGATAGATGGTTATGTGCAAATGGAAGAAAAGAAAAAGAAATAAGAGGTGAGAGGAGGAGACAGATGATGATGAGTAGAATGCCTAAAAGGTCCCTTGAGGATGATTGTACATTAAAGAAGTGAAGTCGAGGCGGAGGACGACCAAATGAAAAAAGACAGTTAAAGGCGGAGTCCGTGATTCTGGAGAATGGGTATGTCAACAAAGTTTATGTAAACAAAAGGACCCACCGTAGCGTGAAACATGGCCGTTTACAGAGCCTAGGCTGTGTTTTATAGTAACACCAGATGGTTTTTTTTCAGCACAAACAAATATGCGGATAGGTAACGGATCATGAGGAGATGTATTAACTGATTTTTGAAGAAAAAGGTGATGTTGACAACGGCCATAGTCCGGAATAGCCGACTGCCCCTTTATGGTTGCTAATGGAGATGAGTCACTGGATAAGACTGGAGTTGCATCTGCCCTGTGTCCGTCAGTCCAGCCCTCTCTCTTGACCCTTCTGTGACTGCAGGTCTGGTCACACTCACTCACAATCACCCCCCGGGCTGGAGCATGGGGGGTGGGGGGAACGTCAGAGCTTGAAGCCTTTTTTACGGACGTGAATTTTTCAATTACACCAACGCCAACACTGTGCAGCAACAACAGCGCTTGGGTCAATAATAACTGACTTTTTTTGTTTGTTTGCAAAACCAGACTTTTATGGTTCATTTGCACAGTCCAGTCGTGCGCCTGTCTGTCGGGACTTCTGACTTTGAACTGCAGCTCTTTTGTTTAGAGCGTTGTACTCTCCGCTTGAGGAGAGCTAAACATTTGGAAGTTTTTTTTTTTTATGGCTCTCGGTTTCATCAAAGCTCAAAACACAACACTACACTACAATCACAATAGGCCCCATACTAGTGAGATATTCTCTTTCATGTGAATGGTTGAGCAGGTTTGTCTGTTATTAGTATATTGAATAGCTGTGTGTGCTTCAATGAACAGGTAACACGCATGCACCACTGTTTGGTTCATGGGCAGTGTATACCCAAGGGAGCAGCTGTCGGTCGATAAAAAAGGTGAGCCACAGCTTCGCACACTGACAATGAATGGATACTGCAGAGATAGAGAGAGAGGGGGAGAGAGAGAGCGAGAGAGAGAGAGAGAGGTAGACTCGGGAGAGGTGGGGGACCTAGCATCAATGCAGGTGCTACCTACAAGGTGAAACACAAGACTCTGTGTGTGTGTGTGTGTGTGTGTGTGTGTGTGTGTGTGTGTGTGTGTGTGTGTGTGTGTGTGTGTGTGTGTGTGTGTGTGTGTGTGTGTGTGTGTGTAGTGAAGTAAGTTGTATACAAGCAAGAAGAGGAATGTGAGGGTTAAAAACAACTAAACTGATTCCTGTGCTACTCAACAACTGGTCCTACTGGAGTCAGCACTTCAAACTGACAAGGAGGGAGCAGAGAGGTAAACGGATAACATCTTATCACTTTACTGACCCTTCCTCATAGACCCCGTTTCCACTTGGCATTAACATCTGACTTTTGTAATCGGATCACATGAATAAAGCTTTAACTACAGGTGAAAACACTCTCAAGACGCATTGAGATCGGATCACAAAAAACACATTCGGAGGTGGTTTACGTCGCTTGTGTCCGATGTGTCCGCTTTCATTTGGTAGTGGAAACACCAATGTGACTCTTGTCCACTTTAGGGACCTCCTACTCAACTGCTGCCCCCTGGCTGAGCGGAAATATGTTAAAAGTGCATCACTGGCGTTCATGCAGCTTTTATAGAAGCCTCATGAACGTTAGTTGCATCCGCCAGTATTGCAAATGACAAGCTTTCTGTCCTCTGGTTTCATTTCACTGCGTAAAACTGAAAACACGGAGAGCTGCAAGGCAACGACTTCCTGTTCTTATCCGCTTAAAAATAAAAGTCAACTCGCGTTTGGCTAGTAACAGGCTTTTAATGTGAAGGCGCACAGGAAATATTCTGTTCGCACGTAAAGTAGACTAGCTTAACTGGATAAAGCCGTGTACTGGTGGTGGTGACAAGAGTCGGCAAACACATCTTTCACCAGCCAAAGTGGCGTAATAACTTACTCGCCTAAGAGTTTTTACTTTTATATACTATCTATGATATTTCCCTCATTTGGCGAGTGTTAATATAGAGCCCTCTAAGCAGTGTTGTGCATCGCTCCTCCTTGTCTAAATGAGACAGTAGCCTATCTCTTCAACCTAGACTTGTAATTATCTTCGCATGTAATGCATTTTAATAGCAAATGCGATTAACACTGTGGCACTGTACAGCCCTGCTGTATGTTTACTTGTTTGAACCCCACCGGTTAAAAACAGCAATGCAAACGGAAATGATGTATGTGTTGATTTAAATACGGCGCGGGTAAATGGAATCGGATCACAAGTAGACAAAGAAGTCACATTTGAAAATACAAGTGGGAACACACGGATTGAGAGCTGTTCACTTGTAACCAGATTCAAAAAGTCAGATGATAATCCCAGGTGGAAACAGGGTCAAAGATCTCTCTTAACCTTTTGTATTGCAACAGACTCCCTCAAGGCACTCTATCAGACTTTACACATCTCTCTCTCTGGAAGGCTTTTTTAATCACATATGAAGTACAACTTTCCCAAAGACTCACTCTCTCTCTCTCTCTCTCTCTCTCCCCCCCCCCCCCCCCCCCCCCCCCCCCCCCCCCCCCCCCCCCCCCCCCCCCCCCCCCCCCCCCCCCCCCCCCCCCCCCCCCCCCCCCCCCCCCCCCCCCCCCCCCCCCCCCCCCCCCCCCCCCCCCCCCCCCCCCCCCCCCCCCCCCCCCCCCCCCCCCCCCCCCCCCCCCCCCCCCCCCCCCCCCCCCCTCCCCCCCTATAGCGCCTCACTTCTATGGTGGAAGCTGACTCTGGGCTTATGGGGTAGTAGTAGGCATTAGCTTTAAGATGCTGGAATAGCAACTGTATCCCATGATAACCCGCTGCCAGGGCAACCAGCTTTGTCCCACTGGCGTTCAGTAAAGTTCTCCAATTTCCTGCTACTGGTGCAAGAGCTTTGCGGGTGCCTGGCTGAACAGACTTAAGGCTTATAGGGCTCGGAAACTAGACAAGTTTGGGGATTTTAAACCTGTCTTTTAGCTATATTAAACCATGGGGCCCTAAAAGAGTCACGGTTATATTACAGTTCTAGCTGCTGCATCGAATCCTGCACTACCAGCTCTCTCAATAATGTAAGCTGCGAGATGAAAGTTCACGGCAGGGTGCCTAGCCTTGTTTCACCACATGCCAAACTCCCAGCTTTTAACAGGAAAGCGCTTGAGGCACTGTCTTCAAAAGTATTTTACAAAAGCCAATCGGGCCCAAGAACAAAGTGCGCATGAGTGAGATGGTTTCAGTGTGGTCGGAAGGGGGAAGGCAGGTGTGTTTGTTTGGCCGCTACCACAAGACAGGTAACAGGATCACCCAATCAGAACTGTTGCTTAAATTAAAATTAAAATTACCATTCCTTTACAGACAAGTACATAAAGACGTTACTAAATTACCAGCAATCTCAAGTAGAGCAACCTTTAAAAAGGTTCTGAATGTGACTTATTTTGTTTTGTGTTATATACTGACATCTACGACCACATTTTTCGAGATACTTCAACATGTTTCTTTCACTTAGTTACTGTCAGCACATGGGAGCTGAGGAGGAGCACAGGGTCTGTTAAAGGTGCACCATGTAACTATGGGTATGTCAAAGAAGTGAACATTTGGTAAGGTATATTCAAATATCTGAATAAAAAAAAAAATCTCACAGCAAAATTTGATCCCTGAAACACGGTTTGAAGTTTGAAAGCGAACTGAAAAGGAAGAGACTGGAAGACTGGAATGATCTGGCAGACGAGAAGATGATGAACAAAAACCAGACAGACAGATGGAAGCACTGGCACGACACTCAAGATATAAGTCAGTGCTGTTTTATATTAGCACGTTCACGTTGAAAGCGAAAATAAATCTCACTGAAACAATCCTTTGAATGAGCTGTGTGTCTCTTTAACAATAGTAGGACATTCCTCTACATGCTTCAAAAAGACTTAAAAGAAGAGACTGTGCTGTTACACTGCTGCACATGCGTCTGTTTCGCTGAGTTGACATCAGCTATTAGGTCCAATTACATGCAATCAACTCCTGAGTGGAGGAAAACAAGCATTTTTTGTAATCTTTCTAGCTACAGACATCCTGACTATCTTCACCCTGCTGCGCATCACGGAGCACAGAGCCACGACAAGCTGAAAGAGGACTATTATGTGAAACCCGAACTGTCCCTCTTCCTCTCTCTCTCTCTCTTTCTCTCCATCTCTCTCACGCTCTGCCTGCCAATGCCCTCTGATTCTGCCAGACAAGGAGAGAGACACAGTGGCGGGCTTCACTCACCATGAACGCTGCCGTTTCCTTACAGACAGCCAGTGGTCCGGTGGGGAGGTGTGGGGGAGAGTGGGGGAGTTTGTTTCCAAAAACCCTAGCCTTAGTATCCTAGCATCGTCGCTAGCTCCCGAGGGGCTGGCTCGCTCCTGACAACAAGAGTCAACTCAGGAGAGAGGAGGAGGAGGAGAAGACAAGACGGAGGTGGAGAAAGGAGGGCAGAGGGACAGTGGAGCTGCCGACGGAGGGACACACCCCGCATTGGAAAGGATGCAGCAGCAGCATGACACCCCCTCTATCCCCTCCAACCCCTCTATCTATCTCTCTCTCTCTCTCTCTCCCTCCCTCCCTCTCTCTCTCTCTCTGAGCAGTGACGCTACACGGAGCAGCTCTGCATCAGGTCTACTGCTGCGCGTGTGTGTGTGTGTGTGTGTGTGTGTGTGTGTGTGTGTGTGTGTGTGTGTGTGTGTTTAAGTGTGTGTGCGTGTTTGTGCGTGTACGTGTGTTAGTGTCAGCAAATCAGCACCGCCGTGTGTTATTAGTCACCATCGCTGCACTGAACGGAGCTCTGTGCTCGGCTGTGCCCTGGCAGACGTTCTAATCAAGCCAAGAGTAACGGATCAGGTTTCCTGCTCCCTTTAATGCAGTCAGGAGTCAGGACAGAACAAGTGTCTGCAGACAATGTGCAGATAGGAAATAAAAAACAGTGTGTTCTGGGTTAATTACACTTGTTGCAAGCTCATTTGGATGATTCTCACTCGGGCGAAGTGGTTTAAAATTCTTATGATGAACAAACTTAATTTCAAAATAATTCTGTCTGGCTCTTTAATCCTGGTTCTGGTTAGATTTTACAGAACATTTTATATCACTACATACGTATTGTCACTGCAATATAAGAGTATATTTTCTTTGATGGGATACTGTCCAGTGTTGAACAACTAGTGACATGTAAACATAAGAGTAAAAGCTTTCTGAGTTTTTCTAGCTCGGGATGAGAAACCAAAGAGGGTTGCATGATATCAGTATGATGTAATGTAGTCAATAATTGGGTGAGTCTGGTGAAGGGTGTGCTGCTTATAGAACTAATAGGAACCAAGCTTTCAGAATGATAGCCGTGAGGAGAGACCGCAGATGCATCGCAATGAGGTAATGCATTTACATGTGACTTTGTAAGATTAATAATGGTAATATCACGATGGTGAAGCAGATACAATGTTGAATTGGAACCGTTCGGGAAGCTGTTCCGGGTTGCCTACCATAAATCTTTGCCAGGAAAAATTGTACCTGTGCAAATGGATTAATAATAACTATATAAAAATAGCATTGTTTTTTTTTCGTGAATGGTCTAGTTTGCTGTTCCACGTCATTCATGATCATGAGAGGAAAAATTAGACTGTTTAATTCACACATAATAGGTTTAAGACCGGGTAAAAAAAACAAAAAACTAAACATTAGCTATCAAAAGCTTCTACCTCATCTATGCATATCTATCTTTATTGACTTTCAAAAGCCCTTAATTATTCAAGTCAAGAAGAGCTATTAATCATCTAACATTAAAATGAGAGATCTTACTGACAAAATTTGTATTTAACTTCCCTACCACGTCCCAGTAATTCAGACGTGTCTGGGCTGCTCCACAATGTGATTTAGAGGCTCAGCGGGTTACAGAACAATTACTTTCTTCAGCAGGCAGCCATTCACTGTGAGCAGACATTGTACGGAGGACACACACACACACACACACACACACACACACACACACACACACACACACACACACACACACACACACACACACACACACACACACACACACACACACACACACACACACACACACACACACACACACACACACACACACACACACACACACACACACACACACACACACACACACACGGTTTGCTAACCCTGCCTCTGAACAGCAGCATCAGTGGCAAGACAAAAGCTTGAAACCCGAGCCTTCTGAACTGATTAACTGATTCCTGAGGTCCAATATAAGGTTACACCAAGGATGAGGTGGACTTCAGATAAACACATGCGGGTGTGTGTACATGACTGTTTGTGTGTGCACCTGCACTTATGTGAGAGACTATGTTAGGGGTCCAGTTTCTAACCCACACAACCAGATAGTCGACATAAAATGCTATTCAAAGCCAAAGTGTGCCTTGTTGAAGGAGCTGACGTGTAAACTGTAGGAACTGCCCTTTAACAAGTCTGTCAGACAGGCTTCAAATACACAAAGAGCACAGAGGAGAGTGTCAGACACAGGATACATGGAAGCACAATGAAAGGTTTCCACAGGCCACTAATTACAAGCTGCCATCTTGCTCTTTGCTTTATTTTACCATTTGAGAGCTGTGGTGCTCTTCAATTAGGCCTGAGAGACTATCCTGACAGCCTGACAGAGGCAAAATTAGAAGCATGTTAAGGGGCACTTTACACGACAACACGAAACGGTGCAAACGCGGAAAAATTCCCGCGGTTGCACTATATCATTTACAGGAAAACAGCAAACGCAGGCATGAAACCGCAGGTTTTTGAGATCACCTCCGAGGGAGGATTTTTTGGAAAACTTAACGGTTTTGGGTTCCTGTAAACACCGAAACCATTCCCCCTGATAACGCTGACGTCACGGCTCCACCCTCACACATGCGCATTGCGTTTGGAGATAAATAGGCATGCGCCGTCTTTGTAGGTCCATGTGTGCCAGTTGGAAAACAACAACAACAATGGCGGATCACCGAGCTGTATTCATTGTGCTCATGGACGTTGTGCTGTTGCTGATGAATTTGTTATCGTGCCAACAATCGCTCCTACAAGCAAATAGGCGAAGGCGCGCCTTTTTATTCAATTCTTACAGCCGACACCGGATGCACCGGAAATGCTATCTACTACTACCTTGTACCGCCAACTGCTGGCCTGGCATGCTTACTACATCGATTTCGTCCCGTTTCCTCTGAAAACATGTGCACGGGTGAAGATGTCAGATAAATCGTGTCTGAACAGGGTTTTTTTTTTAAACTTACACTGTGAAAACTATCACGTTTTCACAGTGTAAACAGCCCCTAAGTCAACGGCTGGCTTTCCAACAAAGTGCTCTCAAAGACCTTGACATTTTGAAATTCAGCTTGCTGAGCAATACGAGAACAATTAAATAATAATAATATTAATAATAAAAAGGCTGGTTATCTATTTTAGCTAGTGCCATGCATCTACAGGGATATTTTCCCATTCAAAATGTTATCAATAGTCAACCTTCAATTATTTTACTAATAAGTGCAAGGGAAAAAAGGCGCAGTAGCTGTTTGCTGTGCCCTTCTAAAAATAGCTAAAGATTGTAAATGTCAGAGATGGGGAGTGCTCTGGGCTTTGTGCTCCTGGTATTAAAGAACACAGCTGAGGTTGTTCTCGGCTACAGTATCTTCTATTGGTACTCTTTAAAAAGGTCCCGATCCATAGACATTACATCATCACATAACAGAGTGTTAGTCTTTGGTCGTTCTGTTATCTGTATAGAGTCAGACTTAGGATGTTGCTGTACGTATTGGTCTTAATGGTTCAATGGAGCAGTGATACACTCTGATAAAAGGCTTTATTGCATCACAGGACGGTTTCACATCCATTAGATCTTAGAACAACAATGGAGTTCTAAAAGTAATTTTAAAGTCAACTAGATATGAAATCAATACAATTAACACAATATTCATCCAATACATTAAGAAGGGGAGGTTTTGGAAAGCCAGATACTTAGGTTGCGTTCCGAATCGCATACTCTTTCTTTTTTCTATTCTACATACTACATCCAACGATAAAAATAATCTAGTTAGGATGCAGCAGGCATACTATTGGGATATACTTTACTCTCTTATTTCATCATAACATTGCGCCTTGATCTTGCCTCTTGCTTTTATATCCGTCGCATCCCCGTTTGTTTTCATATGGAGGCTTCGTCAATGTGACGTCACTTCACATGCGCACTGGATTGTGGGTCAGAATCGCCCAAATAGGATGCTGTTTTCAACACTAACAATCTTGGCCGCATGAAGTAGGACATCCGGGTACTTCTAACCATCCTAAATCTGGCCACAAGAATCGGGACATCCTAAATCTTTTTTCTACATACTATATAGTAGAAAGTATGCGATTTGGAACTTAACCTTAGTTAACTTTGGACAATTGAAATCCCCCCCAAAAAAAATCTATTTTAATGTTTTCATAAAAAAACAAGCATGTTTTATTTGATAGATTACATGTGTGATCTAAGAACAGTCCCTTTAAGTTGTGGCCTGTGTTACAGAGCTAATGTCAATGTTAACGATTCTGTCCATCACTCTTGACATAGTGCGTGTGGTATAAATGTGCGTCTGGCAGCTATACGCTTTGCATGACCTAGAACCCAGTGCAGCGACATAAACCACAGCTGACAAGGCTATGCCGAGGCCACATAAACCAAACTCCTATAATGCACATGGAGGGGCTTGTTTTGCAGGGATGGCTGGCGTGCAGTGTGGGAATGGTAAATCAGAACTGGCTTTATTAAAATATCATTGGTCGGAATTTTAAAGTGCTTTTTCTCAAAGTGGAAGTTAATGAAAGTGATATAAAATACTGTGGGAACTCCCCTGTCCAATTAAAGCCAGGCAGGCAATGGTGTGTGTGATGGGCTCACATTAAATACACAGGAAGCCAAACAAACGGCCTGTGAAATTAAGAAGTGTAATGTTTGTTCATGTGACTAATATATCATCCTGGATAGAACACAATACGTCTGTGAGCGGAGCCTCGGATGCTGCTATGTCAACAACTGGACACAGTATAATGACTGTTTGATTAGAAAGGTGTCAGTGAATATTTTACCGCCTTAATGACAAACTCATTTCACAAACCACAACTTAACTACATCAATTAACAGACTTACATTCTAAATCTCAATGACCCTTATTTCTAAAACATCTTATTCCTGTGGCAAATGCTAGGAAAGTTATGCAAATTGTGGATGAGATCAACGCGGCTTTACTTTGTTAAGACAGAACACACAATGAATTTAAAAGTGGCATGATTGTGAGCAAAATCAATGGAAAGACCCAATTAGATGCACATTTGCTTCAACCATGAGTGAAAGATTGGTGTTGATCCTGGAGCTTATTGAATTTGCTTCATGAAAAGGCACAAAAGAGACGAAAGGACAGAGGAGATTGTAAAGAGGAAAATAAAGGGAGCTTCTTCTTCAGAGGCTGAATATATCACCTGAAAAGAATTCATTCTACATTCAAATGAATTAAACAGTGTTTAGACAACAGTACATTTGACTTTGGGCAAAATGTGATAACTAACCATCTATGAAGTCAGAAGAATCCCATCACTGAAGCATTTGTAAACCTGAGCAATACACTGGTGGCTTGTGTGTGTGTTATTGTATGTGTACTTCATGTATCAACTTATGATGCTGCCATAACCAAAAATGAAGCATCTACCTTTTGTATCCTCTTGGGGTCCTTGGCGGGGACTTCCCGCGGTGGGACTTTCCCAAACAGCTTCCAGCCTGCATCCCTCTGCTCCACTGGCTGACTGTCCTTCACCCTCCTGGCAAACAGGCTCCTGGGAGAGGAGAGGAGTGGAGAGAGAGAGAGAAAGAGAGAGAGAGAGAGAGAATAGGGAGATTAGATTGGATTGTAAATAAATGAGGTCATTATGCCACAGAGCCAGAAGTGGAACACAAGCTATGATTGCAATCTTTACTGGGTTGCTCTTGGGGTCTCCAGAGCTACATTTATAGTGAGTGAGAGATTGTGAAAGTAAGAGATTGATAGTGTGTGTGTGTGTGTGTGTGTGTGTGTGTGTGTGTGTGTGTGTGTGTGTGTGTGTGTGTGTGTGTGTGTGTGTGTGTGTGTGTGTGTGTGTGTGTGTGTGTGTGTGTGTGTGTGTGTGTGTGTGTGTGTGTGCTAACTCCTGAGATAAGCTCTCAACAAGAATATTTTAACTGAAGTACAAAAGCCTACAGGCCACACACTGGGGCATTTAAACCATGTGAGCAGGCATGCTAGTCACAGTCACAGAACCCTGTACACAGCAGCATGCAACAGGCAGCAATAATAAACCATCTTCACTGAGGGGAAAATGCATTCCATTGAAGAATATGTTCTTTCCACTTAAAAATGACCACATGCAAAGTGTGTTTGAGTCCCACATGCTCTGTGCCATTTCACCAGCTATCCTTTGATTAATCCATCAATGCTGGGCTGTCACAGAGCTGTTAGCGAGGGGCTATGAACAAAGGCTAGCTGTGAATAGACATGAATAAACCAGTCAGATAAAAAGCCTCTTCTGTGAAACATCAAAGAGAACACATCCTGCCGTTTGCCTTGGCTACATCTCATCCAGAGGCAGTTCACATGGCAACTGCCTTATCTTAATGACCAACGCATTGATAGGGCTGGCTGGGTTATTGTTTTGATAACACATCATTATTTGACGTACTGATGCATACTGCATAACCCATGTTGTAACTAAATAATTTTATTTTTATTTTTAACTAATGTGTTTTTACTGGAAGCCTCGACAGCCAATCACCAGCCCTTTTAGATCTTGGCACATTAAACATGATGCATGGCTATTGGCTCACTGACGTTGATTGGATTAGGTATTAGGTATTCAAATTTGGCATTGAATGACAAGACATTTTTTGATACTTGATGGTAAAGGAAGCATTTCGCTCAGTGCCAAAAAAGTATCAAACTTAGATACCCAGTCCTACTTATTGATCAATAGGTTATATTAAATATATTTAACGTGAATAAGCCTGTCTCTAAACAGGTAGACCCCGGATAGGTGATAGGTGGAAAGCACCAAAAAGGTATGCATGTTCGCAGAGAGCCACCCTTTGTGGCCATTTGTCATGCCTCACAACGGCACGTTTTTGTGCTTATTTGCACACAAAAAAAAGTACTTAAAGACTTTTGACGTTTCATATCAGTCCTGCATATTTTCCACTCTGCTTACTTTCACCGTAGAACACAGAGAGACAACAAGGTATTCTTTAGGTAACGAATAAGTTGAAATACAACAGATATTAGAGGGCCAACAAGTGCAAGATATGTTCTAACTGATTGTGAGCACAGTGTACCATGCAGTGTTCTACCCGTGACATTTAGGCTTATCTTATTCAGATACCTTCATAACTGCACAAGGGGAAACAAAGCAACCCGCAGCTTTGTAACTACTATATCATTTGTATCTCTTCTGTTAGATATGATGCGTCCCGACACTTGCAGAGCAACATTTTACACTAGTGCATGGCTCTGCTAAGGGGAGATGTCATTTGAGTACGGGAATATCTGCTGACACAACGTAACCCAACTCCACACAGAGAGAAAATTCAAAAAAGGAAACAATCAACTTTCAGTCACAAAGACGCAGTGTGGGAGAGGCGAAGATTACAATAGAAAACATTTGATAGCAACCATATTGTATTGAAAAAACAAATTCCAAACTCAAGTCCACTTTTATCTGCATGTTTGACTCCACTTCTCACGGCCCTCCTCTGTTTTAGACACATTCTCAACCCATCGAAGTTTGCTTAGGCCATGTGATGATAGCTGAGTCATCTCCCCCTTTAAACTACAGTATCTGCTGGAGACAGCCATTAGAGGCCGTTAAAAACTCTGGAGAAAACCTTATATACTCAAATTACTATTTCAAAAGGTCAATAACCAGCTTTCAAGTTCAACCGTTGAATTATTCATGGTCTTCATAGTAACAATGTACTCATTTGTTTAAGGTATAGTGCGTCCATTGCCTTTGAATGTAAGTTACATTCAAGTCATCGCCAAATGAGTTTACTCAATGTTGATTACCGGTAAGCCTATCAGTGCCACAAAACTCTCTCTGTATTTCTCAGTATGGCAGCGTTTACAAACTGGTGTGGCCCACTGACACTGGCATAGGAGCTCAGAGAAATCCCAAGAAATATTTCAGTTTATTCTACTGCTAAACTGGACGTATAGCAGAAGGTATAAAATCCATGCGCGATCACCGAAGGTTTACCTCATGTAGATGCGCCGACAGTGTTGTTGTAATTACTCAGAATCCCTCATGGGGGTTACAGAAGTTACGCACTATAGCTGTATAGCCATAGCAAGGCTAAACTGAGGAAGGAAAAAAAAAATTCTAACCTTGCTTTGAACTGTGGGTAGTGGTGAACCAAAGTAACCCTGTGAACAATGCTGCACAGGTCAAGGTGCAGAGGCCAGCTGAGTGCCAACTATTTCCGTACACTTCATCAGAACATGACTTTTTTTTTTTAGCTTTGTTGTATTCCTCACAAACAAAGCAGGAACATGGGCATGATTTGCATTCGGTCCAGGGGAGAATGTGCCTCAACTTGACAGCTGAATGGCTGTGGCTATGGTCTGGTGCTCAAGTGGAACGGTTGGAAAATCCAAAAGGGGGGGCTGGCAGAGGAGCTTGTTTGTACGTTGAGTTGAAGCTTTGAGGGCTTGGCAATGCACTGGTTTGTGGCAGAGTGTCTCAAAAACATAAGGATTTCACAACAACGATTGAGTTTCGGTCTTTTGTGTGTGTGAGCAAAATAACGTGTTAAGGTGTACCGGTGGGTTCCTATGCTTGGGAGGCTACGAGGACACCTGGCACGGAAATACCAAACAAGCTAGCACAAGAAGAGGACAAGCAGAGAGTATATAGAGTTTTTTTCCCCCATCATAAAAGACATATAGGAACAAGGCGTTGAGTGGCTCCAAGATAAACAGAACACATGATAAAAGCATACACACCTGTGTGCATTTAGTCCAATGTGTGTCTAACACAGAAAGAACCCATATGAATGAACAAAGCTGTTGGTTGATAGCATACAACACAGAAATAAAACAACTTCAAGCCGAACAAGTTAACTATAAAACAAACTTTTTACGTCATCTGCTAGGTTGCGTTATCTTACCTGTCAATGTACAATAGAAGTGATGGGGCTGCCATTCTGCTTTTTGACCACACAAAATACTGAATTAAAATGCTACTCCCAAGAAAACAGAGAAACAGGCGAAAAAGGAGTAAGTTGAGAGTAAATTGAGTATGGCAAAAACAACTCAAAACTCTCCTTCAGTCAAGGATATTCAGGCCAACGGTGTCCATAGTTAAAAGTTGCAGAGAGGCAAGGAAAAAGTGCCACACTGCCGCTATGTTGAAGTACAGTGAGTGTGAAGGAACAAGGCAAGTAGGAGGCCTGGCTTCACAAATGGGAGGGGAGCAATGGAAGGAATGGCTGAGAGCAGAAGGAGTCTGAAGGACACTGCTGAGGGAATGAGTAACTTCCCTGTGTGAAGGAGGAGGGATAACACAGAGATAACTTTACAGATTAGTAAGGGGGGGGGGGGGGGTTGTACTGAAATGTAACACATGATATGGTCACACTAAATCTAATTGATTCATCTAATCTACAAAAGCAATAACAGTGTGTCCGTGTCACAGACCTTTCCTGGCATTTGGACATTTTTTTAATCATGTTTAGTGAAAGAGGATGACAAATCTGAGGGAAACCAATCAGAGCAGAGAGGGTATCAGTTTCATGGTCAAACAAATCTGCTGTGTACTACTGTGATGCAAATACAATTAAAAGCAGAGGAAATCAAGAGTGTTACTAGTTGATTGTACAATAAAAGCAACCTGACCCCAATTACAATATCAACATGCTTAATTCTAGCAGCTCAAATATTTACCATAGTCTAAATCTTAGTTTAGCATTTTAGCATGCTCACATTTGCCAATTTGTATTACAATAGTACGGGGGGGAGGATATGAATGTCATAGGTCTTAAGGGTCGGTATAGTGTCATGAACTAAAACATTGGACAAGGTCAAATGTTGACCTGCTGGTGGCGCTAAAGAGAGGCTGGAGGATCATAAAAGTCTTCACCCACAGGGAACCATGAATATCTGTAGAAAATGTCCTGGCAATTTATTTAACTGCATGTGCTTAAATATAACATGGATAATATGTTATACATTAAAATATGTAAACAAGTAACACTGTTAACTTGGTTTGATTTTGAGACAAATAAAATATTTTAAATTTTAAGTATTTAATGCAACTTCAGTAAGATAATTCTCCTTTCTCTACTTCTTAGCAGAAGTAGGTAGTTACTTTAAAAACCTTGCTTAGCCAACCTATCCATCTCACCCCACCCACCATTCTTGCATATTACAGCTCACCCAGAGTTTGACCCCGTCCTCTGACTAACATGGCACAACATGAGTAAACTTTACTTTCAAAGCTCTAGACTCACTTCAGCATACCCTATGTAAACCGGCTCTCACTTTAAATAAGTCTTGCCTCAAAAGCAATGACAGGAAGATTGATAACCGAAACCAACACCTCTTTCCAGCCCATTTCACGATACTACCAAGGTAATTTATGCTTTCAAACAAACCACCGATTTTGCTAAGACGTTACTGATTTTTCCATACTTGCAAAGAGGATTCGGTTGTACTGTTGCAAGTGTCACTTCCTAATTCTGTGTGTTTGATTGGGAGTGTGTTGTTCCTTCCTCATTATACAGTCACATGTGTGTAATGGACAGAGCAGCATTTTAAAGTATGTGTATCAACACCAGATATTTTTTCATCTCACATTACGGACAGGTAGCCCATCGTGAGGAGGAATTCAAGGATTTCGACAATCACTGACTCCACCTTTAAGACGGATATCGTGAACCATATGGAGAGCTTACTTGTTGAAAAAGCTGGCCAGAGGTCCCAGTCTCTTCTGCCTCCCGTCCTCTTGTCTGTCTGGACTCCATAGGGGCGCGGGGTCTCCCGGCGACGACGACAGGGTCACGTCTGAGAAGTGAGCGCTGCCGCTGTTGTCCGTCTCCAAGGTGACGATGGCGCTGGAGCTGGAGGTGACGGTGAAGTTCAAGATGTCCTCGTTGGAGACGGAGAGCTCCGTGCTCATGCTGGACACGCTGCACACCGAGATGTCGTCGCTGCGGTTCAAAGCCGCGCCCCCGACGCTGGTTACCATGGTGGCAGGCGCTTTAGGGGCAGGGCTAAACAGGCGGACGGAGTCGTAGCCGCTGCGGGGGAAAGTGGAGGATTTGCGGATGGCGTTGTGTTGGGAGGGATCGTTGTATAAGGGCAGAGTGGCAGGAGAGTCGTTACTGGAGGGCTGGTTGTGGAGGCTGGGCTGCGGAGGGTTGATCTCCAGGGTCGGGATCCCGGAGTCCTGGGAAGACAAGCTGTGGCAGTCCTGGTTCAGGTCGGAGCAGCTCTTCTGGGGGCTGCTGTAGTAGATGGGCGTGGAGGAGCAGGACGGGCTGTAGCTAGGCAGGACTATGGGATCACAGTGCAGGGTCATGCTGGGGTCGTGGTGGTGGTTGTTGGTGATATTAACATGGAGGTCTGAGGAAGTAGGGTCCTTCATGACGCAGCCGTTCTCCACTATGGCTCCTCCTCCAGACACATCTAGAAAACAATGTGAGATATTAAATTTTTGTTTTCTACCAACCAGTATTTCTTTAAAATGTTGAGTCATCGATTCTGGAGGACGCTTGTGATCAAAATCACTTTGTCAAAATCAGTGAATATCTCACGTTCCGCTCCCTGTCCGTACTGTGTGCGCACTGAAAACAAAATCTGGTGATAATACACAGCCTAGGCTCTGTAAACAGGTATTTAAACAAAGGGTATGTAAACAATTGGGAATTCTTTTCAGCCCATACACAGCATGAATAGGTAGCGGATTGTGATTGAAAAAAAAGTGATATAATATTATTAACTAATAACAATTAAAGAAAATTAAGACAATACATATGTAAACAATGAAACAATCTAATTATTTCACCCAAGAAATAAAAAAAATATGAAAATGTAATAAAACCACCCCATAAAAAGATAGATAGATAGATAGATAGATAGATAGATAGATAGATAGATAGATAGATAGATAGATAGATAGATAGATAGATAGATAGCTGTACAGAACCTTACTGAGGCTTTATTTCAATGGACCAGTGCATCTTAGAAAACTAATCCAGCAGTAACCAGGCTGTAACTGGAGTCCACAGTGTAATGTGAACAGGGCCCATACATCACTCTTGGACACCAGCTGGGAAGCTAAGATAAAGCTAGTGTGTCCTAGCCTTCAGGTGACATTTTAGCTAATCCTCCTGACTCTCACGGACAGAGGCCATCGCACCCCTTCTGTTACACGTTCAGAATTTCATAAATCCTTGTTGCTGTGGTTACATTTGACAGCATACATATATGACTATAAGTTTGTTGTTGTTGTTGTTGTAGCTGTGTGGAAGGGACCATAAGGGCGCCGAAAAACACACACTTGCCATTTATAGAGGTGGGTAAATAATGTTACATAATAGGTAGGTAAAATAAATATACTCGAAAGTCAACCCCTAACACACAGCCTAATGTTTTCCAAAGAGCTGACACACAAAGCCAGATTCTTACCCAAGCTCTAAACCCTGACCTTCAGGCTGTCATGTGAGCCCTGGTAGACTTTGTCCCAAAACACAGCAACAGGTTGTTCCTGTGCCATTGTGGAAATAATCTACAAGCAGCGGGTATCAATAAATGTCAGAAGTATCTGTACAAACTCAATGTTATATATATATATATATATAGTATGCCCACACACTGCTGGAAAAACTAGCAGCAGCCCTGCCTGTTTCAAATGCATTGTGTTTAAATAAAAATGCAATGTCACTCATCAGGTTTTGATGAATAGGCATGCATTCACATGTTAGCAGTGAACTTCACAGCCACACCAACATACAGAGACACATGCATGTTCTAGTTTTCTTAAATCAGGAGGAACACTCTTTTTGTCTGCTCAACTGCACCACCCATTAGAGTTAACATGCTAATCTTGTTCTATGACTATTCTACTATATCAAGAGGCACCATGAAGAAATACAAAATTACAATAGGTAAAAGAATTTCATAACCACTTCAGAAATGGGCGCCAATTTTTTAAAGATTTTTTTTTTACTGAGGTGGTTGTCTGTTTATGTTTAGATAGGGCTACCATATCAATTGTAAGGAGCACCTTCATCATCCCATACATTGGAATGTATGGTGTGTAGCATAATACAGGGCACATGACATTAGCTTAAATGTGTTTGAAGTTCCTGGTTCTCTGGTCATTAAACTTTAGTGAGCCTCTATTTTGTTCTTCAATCTATTTCCAGTTCAACTTAATTTATTTCCACATATCAACCATTACAATTTCATGACATCAGAACCACTTCCTAGACAGTCTTTCAAATAGCCCTAGCAGGACGGTGGTGGGGCAATGAACAAGTCCTTGTAGATAAAAGTTAACATTTTGTCCATTCAAGAGCCAATTTGTACATTAAATTGTAAGCCGAATTAAAGACCACTTTTAAATGATCCACATAATGCAACGTCATGGTTTAATACCCGCGTAAAGTTACACTATTGGAGGTCTCTTTTAAACTTTAATATTTTTTAAATGCAGTTTGGCTTGACCTGAAATGTTACAAGGGAGAACAGGACATGGGCTACAGAGGGGCAGAGAGTAGCCTAAATGTTAAATAAGATTTTACAGTGATAAATACAAAGGATAACATGCATCACAGCAACCTACCACAGCGGCAGTCTGTGCGGTCCTCGGTGCCGAGGGTCGTGTTCGCCATCCGGACGGTGGATGCTACAGGTGGGTGGCAGGTAGCCGCCGGCCGGGGCGGTCCATGATGATGCTGCGACTACTACTGTATCACCATCACCTCCCCGCCTCCTCAACGCAGCTGAGTGGACACAAGCAGCCCCAGTGCGGGGTCATTTGACCGGACAAACAACGTAAATTCACGTAAACTTGCACACACAAAAAGCCGGCAGGTAAAAAAAAAAAAACGACAAAAAGCCACGTCGCGCTGAACTCGCTCGTGCACTTGCTTCTGTCGCAAAGTCACTGCTTTCAACACCGCTTCCTCAAGTGTGCAGCCGAATTAAGTTCAAACTCGAGAGACATTTTATTGTTTTACTTCATGCTCTCGCAGCGTCACTACAGAATAGGTGACACTTCGGTGTTTCGAACATCACGCGAACGCGCACATTTCACAAGTTTATCCCTCTGTCGCTAATGGGACTTCAGGTTCATACCTGTCTCGTCGTTTCCGCCGCCATTTTAAAAAACAAAGTTGCACCGTGAGTGCGTTGTAATCGAGTCAAGAATGTTTTCCGCCGTCGATAGATTCACCTGTCTGGACCTGAAGGCATAAACAATCGATTTGGCAACCTGAGGACCTACGCACTCACATTGTGTAGCCGCTCTGAAAAGTTAATGTGAAATGTGTGAAAGTAGTTAATATATTGTCATCCAGCCTATTTTTTTAAAAGTAATATAAGGGCTATCGAGGGTTAATTTCAGACTCCAAAATAAATGTTTGCCTATATGAGGCATATTATTCTGTCTTCCTAAATGTGTTTTTTTGCACAGCTAGGCCTATATTGACCGAAGCCCATATTCCAAGTCATGATCACCTGTTCACTAAAACTCATTAGGCTACGTCAAAATAGGCCTCTATGTAGGCCTACAGCGTCATTTGTGAGGTTAAAAGGGTTCCAGGTGGATTCACATTAAAACAAATAGTATCTGGGCTAATAAGACCTGTCCAATAAACTTGTATTTATTTTTTGCAAACTAGTGTCCAAGCTGTATAACGACTAACTGAATCAAAGTATAATACTTATTTAATTTCTAATCTGTCAGTCAGCAGAATATATTAAAATGTTTCAGATTTATATTCTCAATAAATATTTCATCACAATGTAATGTTTTAACATTGTAAAGGCATTTCTTAAAAACCATCACATTTTTAATGGACCATTTGTTTTAAGCTTACACTTTGATGGTATCACTTAGCAAACAATGACCAGAAGTATTTAACAGAATACAATGACTATCCTGATATGTGATATGGCCCATGAAGGAGCTGGCTGTTCATCCTACAGCATCCGTACCCTGCCCTCTAGTGTCGACATGAGGTTGTAGATTTGTAATGTAAAGCCTCTCCTGGCTTCTCTTTAGTCACCACCTGGGCAAACGCAGCCAAGAATCAAAAGACACTGGAGTTCAAAGACTGAGGTTTGGTTTATTCCTTTATTAGATGTTAAGAAAAATCCACAATGAAACAAAATAATTTACTCAGGGTGTACATGAAATTAGAACAGAGCTACTCGGGACAGATGGGACTAAAGGAACATGGAAAAAGGTGGAGGGTGAAGGAGCATTTAGGTGGGAATGAAAATACGAGGGAAAACTCAAGTTTCCAGTGCTGGATAATGATCTTCAGACCACAGTGCATCGAAACACAGCGACCCTTTCATTGTCGTTCCAAATGCATGTACCCCCAATTAATGCATTTCCCCGTAGTATATTTTTATTTTTAAATCAGCCTATCAAAATGGAAGAATTAAATGTAGAGGTGTGATGCGTTCCTTTCAGCTCCCATGTAAGTGCTTATGTTTTTGTGTCTTAGCGTCTTGCACACATTCACTCACAGAACCACACGTGCTCACACAATCATAACATTTGTTCAATCATTGATTTAACCTCACTTGTATTTTTTTCTATTTATTTTATTTATTTTGTTAAGTCAAACATAAAAAGATGGAGTGTGATGTTTGCATGCTGCTTTTTTAGAGACACTCCATGGTTTATCTTTATTCTCAGGTGTCTCACTCAAAAGTACATGCAAAATGAACTGAATGACTCTTCTCCATATATTGTTGAATGTTTACATGCGCCAAGGTATTGCATAGGACTCGGGGCTCTTGAATTCCCCTCCGCATTGCTTATGCAATCCACGATGGCTTACTTTTTTCCCCCCCACCCCTCATAGAAACTATATCTCAAAATTAATGACAGTCACACAGTAGTTTGTTTGGAAGGACCTCCAGTCAATAATTTCTGTTCTACAATCACAGAAAGGTTTTACAATAATGCATCAATGCACTGTCACAGGTCTGAGTGTAGATGAAGCTGTATGCTTATATTAAAAAATTCCTGAGTGTCTGATGACTGTCAAAGAAAGGTGACAAGACTTTGAAGTTGGGAGTACCTTTCATTCAGTTACTTAGAGGTTCCATTTTCAACCTTTTTCAAACCTTGGGGCTTTACATAAGCCTTGTCCGCAATAGAGACACCTGTGACAGTGCATTACAACAAATCTGCTCACACTGCTGGCATATTTCTAATTGCCCTTTAACTGTGGTAGGATTTCAATTAACTGTGCTTCAGTTTCATAGCATACAGTGACAAAGTCACCGTACTCCTGTCCTCAAAACCTCTTTGAAAAATGTAAAGAAAAGAAAAACCGAAAAAGAAAAAAAACGCAGGTGTTCAATGCACAATGCATATATCTGCAGATGCTTCAACGATAACATTTTCAAAGCAAGGGTCAAAAAAATGGGTCAGTCCAACCACACCGCAAGGTCTTTATAGCTAATTTGTTCAGGGTGCGTCTCAAATTTAGGGGAAGCTAATGCATTTGCATTTTGTGAATGTATGTCTCTGCACACATTCACATTTATCTGAAATAAAGTTCTAGTACACTCATTCTGAACCAGTGTCTTCACAAGTTATGTTGCTGCAAAACACTGACACACACACACACACACACTTAACAATTCAACAAGATATATTTTTAAACCAAAAATAAAAACACACCTCATAAGGAAAAAAAGCATTTGTACCTTAGTGTAATTATGCCATGTTTTTGGTTTTACAATTGCCCCGTCACTTGTTCTGGTTTACATTGTTTAGTTGCAGAATGGACAATTAACCATCAGTCAAGGCTGAATTTGTCTTGGGGACAATGAACTGAAAAGACGTGTAGAAAAGTAACGTGATATTTAAATACCTGCAGATATTTCTGTTTCAGCTATTACAGGCCTGACAACTATGTTACCTTAAAATAAAAACCAAGCCACATTAAGCAAGAACCGCTATCAGGCAAACCTTTTTCTTCTCACAATTTTTGCAAAAAGATATTCATGGAGTCTGACTTTCTGGGCAACTAACACAACTAGGCTATGCATTCTACATATCACAGCCATATGATGGAACTGCAATTTCAAAAGAATTTTTAACATATTTATAGCACCAATAGTGTGTGTGTGTGTGTGTACCAAAGAGATTACAAAAATTAAAACAAAGTTTCATTCAGTTGCAACACAGGTGTCTGCCGAAATGGCTGTAGTTATGTCTTTTTATGACGGGTCTTTACCCCAAAACAAACTTTTTTTTTTTCTTCTTTTTTGACCCAAATTACAGCATTGCATTTCAAGTAGATTATTAGTATTTTTTCCCAACAAAACTCCTTTCAATTTCCTGTTTTTTCTACTTTTTTTTTTTTTTTATTTTTAAAAGGATTTATTATAATTTTTTTGCCTCACAAACCATTCTATGTCTACAACTAGCTTTTTTAAGACTATCACCATTCAAAAATCAGACTCATTTATGATAACTTTTCACACATGGGGAATTTAGGGATATTTAGAAGAAAGCTTCACACATTCTCTACTTCACATTCAGAAAGTCGTCCAAACAAACTATTTAAATTAAACTCTCAAATTCTTACACAACTCAAAAATCTCAACATCCTTGTAGTATCTTTCTGAACACAAGATGGAAAGTAGAGGATGCGACTGCAGTCGTTTCACACAACATTAGGTTCAACTAGAAAAAGAGGAGTGAGACTGGTTGGGACGAACACACATGCACAACCATTCAGACACCACCAACTACCAGTATCTTAGTTCAAAAGCAAAATGGTGGGAACAAAACTGTCGAGGATAGAACAAAAGATTGTCCCTTCTACCTAAACGGTGAGACTCGTATGAGGACCAGTGTACAGAAGAATCAAATGAAATTCTAAAATGTCTAAAATGCATGTCCGCACATGGCATCACTCAAAGATAGAACATATTTTTTGTGTTTTACTATTTTTTTGTAACTCACTTTTTGATCTGATTGATTAAATAAGGTTTCAAAGTTAGTAAATGAAAACCAGCAGGGTTATGTGTGGGTTTGAGGGGTGCCTCAGAAAATTAGCCTACATTAGCTTTTCCAGCTCTGAGATGACCCTGAATCTTTGCTGGTAGAGGTCCAGTCACAAAAGGAGAGGCAGGTTTCCTCTCTACGACAGGTGTCCTCTGCAAAACTGGAGTATTCAAATGTTGCTGCTCCCTGGGGAGAGAAGTCAGGCAAAAGGGTTAGCTTGTTCAACATGTACACATTCAAGCTGCATCTGACTGTTCTGTTGCTACTTTTATCCCCTAAATTTGTTGTATTTGCTTACTCCTGTAGTCTATAGGGCTCTAGAGTTAAACCTCAAGTGTGACGTTGCCATAATATTTAGATACTCAGTGACTATTATCTGTCTTGCAGTGACCTAATTAAGAATCTTGCTTACCGGTACTTGCCAACACATTTTATTTTCTTTTTTTAATCAAAATCACCAGTACTATTTAGTGTAGATAGCTCACATAAACGCATAAGCTAGTAGCCAGTAATGCATAGGTCTGTCTCTGGATTATGAACACCTCGTCAATATTTGGCACATAATACATATCCATCACTTTTTTACAATGAGCAACTCATAGGATAGGTCACATATTTTGGTTTAATGCCGGTATACCCATTACATCTATCTACTATGAAGCATTTGTAGGGCATAATTTTAGGAGCAAATAAATAAATAAAAACAAAACAACACTGGATCTGCTAGCTAACATGAGCATACATTTGCAGAACATGTAAATATTCTAAAACATTTAAATAAGGACGCTCCTCGTAGAGAAGGTCAGTCTGATATCCTGACACTAAACTGTATACCTACACATCTGCAATACAAGATCACAGGATTTCACATAGTTGGTAACTGACGTATCATTCTTTGGTCAAGTTGACAAGGTTGATAATAAATAAAATACACTGTATTTTTTTTAGGTTGGTCTATATTAGAACATTAGTCATATTAGAACTGTCCTCTAAATTGACGTCCTAAACCATTTAAATGGCCCAATTCAGATCTTTGGAGGTGCTGCTCTATTCTAGTTAACAGGTAGGACAAGTCCACCTCAGGCAAGATGAGAAAGCACCATGTAAACATTGCAGCGGGGCTGGCCATGCTCTGGGTCTAACAGAGGAAATGTAGCGTTTCCTCATTTCTTTCCTGACCTCCTTTGTTTCTGTGGCCAAAACCAGCCTTACTCTATGAGGGCTTACTGTTTTTAGCCTTGACATTTAACCCATCGTTGTTATGCTACAAATGTTAGGTGAAAAATAGGCTTTTTGCTGGTGTATTCAGCTTAGACAATGTATTGATCAGCCCCTACACTGCTACTGCTTAAAAACTGATCAATACATAGTCTCATACAGTTTTCAGCCACTGACCTGTGTTGGAAGAGATGTGCAGTAAATTGTGTTTTTAGTTTTGTTTGGGACTCTTAGAGTTCAAAAACATAAACTGCCACTATGTGTTGCAATAAGGTATTCTGAACAAAATGGTTAAAATTAGCTATGTTTTTGGAGAAGCATTACCTGTACACTGAGATTCAGGGAAAAGGGGGGAACAGAGCTTGTTCTGCCACCAGCAGTCATCTTGCTGGTTGCCAGTTTCTCCCTGTCCGCTTACATTTAACAGAGGGAACTAAAAAAGACAATTAAAAAGTGGTTATCGTGTGTTTCAGTCAATGTCTGAGACATCTAAAATGTAAGCAATTTTTTCGGCTGATGATTAGGCCAATATTTGTATCAAATTCTTAAGCAAACAAATCAAAATATATGAATAAAGATGTTAATAAACCCTCACCTCTGGCACATCTTCAACAAAGTCATAAGCAATCCCATACTTGGAGATCTGGCCTGCTGGTGCACATAAGCAGGACTGTTTTTCTCCAGAAGATTCTTCCTTTTGAATCTTGCTGGCCGAGACGTCTGTCTCACCTGCAGTCGAAGCCACCGCTGCTGTTCTGCAGTTTAAGCAAATCTCTTGCTCAGCGATTGGCAGGAGGGTACAGGAGCCCTCCTGTGAATCCAGAGAAGTCTGGGCACTCTTCTCCATGCCAGACTTTTTTAATCTGGGTAAGAATTTACCAGATTCCAGTTCTGACTTGCCGTAATAAGGGCCCTCACATTCTGCATCTTCCTCAAGAGGTTTGAGGTCTGCCTGAGGATCATCAAAGACATCCACCGGCGCCTGGACGGGAAAACTTGTCTCCTCTTTATCAGTATCAGCCTCTGAATCACTCACTCCACCAGGAGACAACTCTGAAGCCGATATAGGTCGGAAATGAGTCCTGGGGGAAATGCGAATGGCCCTATACTGCGTCCGATTGATGCCATATATTCGTTGGTGGAAGGCTTCATTCTCAGAGTCCGAGCAAAGAATAGATTTGGGCTTGAACCCCGGGCTGAACGAAGCCATGTCCTCAGGCTCAAATGAACACTCAACATGGAGGACTTGAGAGAAGGGATTGTTTATGTTGAAGGATGCAAACGGGTATTCTAAGCCTTGCTCCTCACTATGCAAGCCTCCGTAAGATCCAAGCAAATCTTCATGGAAGATGAAGGAAAATCCCTTATTCAATCCATCTCCGCCTCCTTTAATGGCCTGGTCACTCTGCCCAAAGGACACAAGGGGCCTCCACAGGGGCCTGTGCCCAGGGGCAAAGCAGCTGCCGGTGTTCATGAACACATCTTTGCCAGTGATGGTAAGCATGTCGGAGCTAGATGCAGATGCCGCTGCAGCAGCACACTGTAGCAGGCTATCTTGCGTGTCACTTGGTGGTACAACAGCCCAATTTTTATCACCACTTAGTGTCTTCAACTCTCCGTACACCCCTCCCAGGATAAATGATGTATTTTCCTTGTCAGAGTTCAAGTCCCAGGGCTTGGACGGAGTCATGTAATCCCCGGCACCATCTACCTTGGAGAGTTTGTTTTTGGCTAAGTCCTGTTCATCTTTCTTGCCTTCCCAAAGGTGATACTCTGACCGCTGCACTGCTTTTTTCTGGGGTCCCTGAATTGGAACTCCTTTTGCCTGCACCTCCAGACAGCTGCAGCAATAACCGCTTGACTCATCTGAGAAAATCCCTTCGCCTTGTTTCTCTACTCCTTGACTTGACGTTACAGATGTGTCATCTCCTATTGCAGTCCAAATGTCCTTTATTATCCCTGAGCTTAAGTCATCACTGTGTTGGTTTGCGTTGTCCGAAAACACGCCAGTGCTGTACTGTGTACTCTCATCCTCTTCCAAGGCGATGCCACAAATGGACTCCAATTTAGATTTTTTGGTGAAGGTCTGATTGGGAGCTTTACTAACACTGACCTCCTCACACTTGCGGCCAGAGTCGTCTTGCAAGAAAACCAAGATTTCTTCCTCCAGATATGTACCAGAGAGTGGAGGGATTATACAATCAATCTCTTCATTGCCAATATGAGCAGCTTCCTCTGTTGGAACGTTTCCTTGCTCATTGTCTGAACGCGTCTCCTCTGAATGTGACCAAGGACTGCAAGTTCGTGTTGAAAGGTTAGAACAGTGTTCAGTTTCGTCAAAGGCACTATTTTTGGTCCATATTAGCAAACGAGACTGTTTATTAGAATGTGGGTCGAGGCAGCTACTAGAATCTGTGTTGTTTTCGTGACCGACGGTGAGTGAGTCACAGGGAAAAGGAAAAGTGGGGCTGTCATACTGCAGCTCAAAAAGAGAGAAGCAGGATGAGTTCAAACAAGATGGGTCACTGGTGGCTTCAGGATTAGGCGTCTCCTCCAAATGTCCTGATAGTTTGCTCAGGGTGAATGAAACGCTATCAAGAAGGGGGGAGAGCCGAATGGGAGAGTCTCCTACCAAACTTCCTCCATCTATATCTTCTGAAGTAGATGGTGAATAACATCCCCACACTTGAGCCATGGTTTCAAGATCCTCCATCAAGAATCCAACAGATCCCGAAGCTTCCTGTGAGTCTGCCCGTATTGCACTTTTCCCTTGCTGCTCAAAGCCATCTAACACTAAACAACAGTCGGCCTCAATGTCTCTTTGCTCTTTGCTTTTTTGTCGAATCATGCCTAAGATCCGACTCTCTTGTATCGAGTCTGAGGCACTAGTATCCAATATGGATTGATAAATATCCACTTCATAGAAGTGAGTGAATTCAGACAGATGCTTGTCATCTAAATCTCCACTGTCCTCTGGCTGAGGGCAGCTTGAGGTCCCAGTGAGCTCAGCAGTTTCATCTTCTGCTTCGACAGGCCCTTCCACAAAGTGCCCATCCACAAACGAGCCTGCTGCTAGGTATGCTCTCTGGTAGCTCTCATTGGCAATGCAGATCCCCTGGAATCTCTCTGGCAGCCTCTCCATGTCGGCTGACAAAGCAAAGCCGTCAGGAGAGTCTACTTTGCTTCGATATTTTGTTTCCAGCTTGCTTTGTCTGCTGCCGAAAGGTACAAAATACTCTGTGATGGGCTCAGTGTACCAAAGTGGCTCCTCCATGTATTCTTTTTTGCTACGGACCTCAACTCCAAACTCTTTTGCTTCCTTCCAGCCTGGATCTCTACGAATCTCCTTCAGCGGCCTTTTCCCCTTTTTGTAAAGCTGTGGTTGTTTGGCAGCACCTCCAGTGGTGCTGCTACTGCTCCCTCCTGCATTTCTTCGCTCCTCTTTGTCGATTACCTTCACCTGTAGCTTCATCTGCCCACTGTTGCGTGTTCTCTTATTCTTTGCTGCCTCCCTGGATTTGTGCCTTGTTCTAACCGCCTTGCTCCTTGATGACTTAGAGTCACCCTGGTTCCCACTTGAGCTTGAGCCCGCCTCACTAGAGCCAGAAGACCAGGATCTGGGTCTGTATTTGCCCTCAGATCTGTGTCTCATCTGTCTCTTAGAGTGGACGGTAGACTTTTCCTCTGCTGCTGCACCGCTATGGTAGCGGTTTTCTTTCTCCTTCTTGCTTCGTCGCTGCTTGCTTCTCTCGTTGGTGACATTGGTGATGGTACCACATGCTTCAGGGTTTCGGTCCTTTGCAGCTTCGCCTTCACTGTTGCAATCTTTTGGGGAAGAGGTGTCTGTGCTGGTCTGTGGGGCTGCAGAGGATGATGAACTTGAGTATGCGCAGGCCTTAGCCTTGTTCCACACTGTCATGATCTCTTGGAGACAAACAGGTTTTTCTGACAAAGAAGGGAAGGCTTCATAATACCTACAGCAACAACACACACACAGACAGAAAGAAAGATTTGATTTGAATGCATTCATAGCAGGAGACAGACGGAATAAACAAATGACTTTGGATGTGTTCTGCAGCCATAGTATAGCCATTCATACACATATGGTTATAGAGACACAATATCCATGACATAGCTTACATTTCCACCTGGTCCTTTGAAGAGGGGGACTCAACTCGCTCTGGAGACTGAGAGCCATCAGATTTTCTTTGAATCTGTTTTTCCTCTGTGAATGACAACAAACATTAAGACATTATAGGAAAAGTTATTAAACAATTGTATTATTATTAAAAGGGTTCTAGATATGATAATAACAATTTGATGAACACACCTTTCTGTTTGTTTTGGATGTCCTTTAGTTTAGAGCAAAGCTCTTCAACCAGGCTCTCAATTCCAGAGTTCTACGAAAAAGACAAGGACTAGATTTGAGAACTGAATAATGTTAGGCGCCAATATCAATTGCATTGCACGATGCACACATGTGACTTTACAAATAAAACGTTGTGCTTGAACAATCATTAGAATCTGAGCACCTTCCAACATACAAAACATATTCCAAGATACAATGCCCAGCAATGTGAATGAAAACATTTAGCACATCTGAAGACATTGTCAACAATACAATCCAACACCACCTTTTACTATAACAGGAGTGATGTATGGCAGTGTCGATATCATGGTATGGTTTCTTGTACTACATAGTGAGAAATTGTAGTATACTGTTGTTTAAAACAAAACAAAACATATAAAAACAATCCTTGACTTTAACACACACACACACACACACACACACACACATTTCAAACTCCAAAAACAACCATCAGTGATGAGTCAACTGAGACAAGAATGTAGTTCCCAAAAGCTACTTTGACCGCAATGTGACCAAAAAGAAAGTATGAAAGGCATGGGGTTGGGGTTGGGGTTGACACAAGTCAAGCCAGCTGACTCATGAGCGATTAGGTATGCTCAGCCATGACTACTATAATTAGCTATAGTGCAAAAAAAAGACAAAAAAGGAAAAGGGATGAGCGAAAGTACAAGTGATTGCCTCACACTGTTCTGACACACTGTATATTTACTACAAATGTTCATTCATATCCTACTGCCTCCTCATATTGAGCAATATCATATGTAACAAAACAACATGGGTTTGAAATAAACAAGACAACTGTGTACAAACACTGGCTTAGACTAAGCAGACACTGTCGAAGTAAATAGCCTTAGAAATAATTTCCAGCCCATTCAGTCTTTTGCTCACTTATTTCATGTTCATGTTTCCAGAGAGTTAAATTCCTTACCATTCCACCTCATGAAAAGCAAAGCAAAGTTCTCTCCTGCCCTGGGTTTCCTCTTGCATCATTGTGCTAATACCGGTCAGCTGACAGCCGACAACTCTGCTGCTCACTGCTGCAATCCTGTGCAGCGTGTGCTGGTTAAAAAATAGACCGCAGAGTCCAGTCCCCAGAGAAGAGCTCTACACTCCTCCTCTTGCCTTGCAGACCCTTCCCCCTACCCTCCCTCCAGCTTCATGTTGTGTCATTCTTAACTCAAACATACTCTTACTACTGCTGGCCACAGACACAAATGTCAGCAAATCTCCACTTAGCCTTCTCACTCACTAAAAAATGTAATAAAATGAACACACTTCTGGGGTAAACGCTTATATTTAAATGACATTTCTTTGAAGGGCATACATTTTAAGCGAGGACAGCATGGTTTGATGTTCTGAAACAACTTTAAACTGACCATAATATAACCTCTCCAATGAAAACTAACGGGATGATGATGCATGTAAAATTAAATCTTCCCTTATCCAATGCTTTAGCCTTCCACACTGACATAGCTGTATTCGCTGTCTATTCACCGTGATTTATGCAATTAATATCTGCATGACTTCACCTTAACAAGCAACAAGGAATACTACAGTTAGGAATTCCTGACATAATTAGACCAATTACACCCTTTTACAGAATGCTTTTCATTCAAGAGTTTGATAAAGGACGAGGAAGTTCCTTCTTCTTACCATGAGTAATGAACGGGTTACATTCCTCCAAAGCGAAAGTGATTCAAGGTAATGATTTATTTTTCAAAGACAAATGGATTGCTGATGTCATAACACCTTGAGAATCACATGATTACAACAGTCAGGCTGGTTGATAATGATGCTTACTTCATCAGATGCAGAGCGGAGGCATTGCACAGCAGCTTGCTTCTTCATTTCCTCAAGACTCAGGTCGGTCCCTCCTCTCTTCTTACTCTTGCCCCATTTCTTCCCGGTTCCCTTCTCCCAGCCCAAGAAGATGTCATTTTCCTTTCAGACACAAACCCAGAGAAGTCACAAGGGACACACTTGTTAAAAAGTTAAAACACATTTATGAATTATGATACACAAATAAGATACTACTACATTTGTATTAACGATTTCTATACAGTATTTATACACTATAACTATTTGAACACATAAGCAAACTGCACATCAATAAATGTAATGAGAAGTTACAGAAATCAAAAGGAGGAATTATTCAGTGGTACAAGGGCTGATGTGAAAGATAAGCTCCATTGTTAACCTCTACAGGCAAATTGATTGTCTTCCTGTAACAAAGTTGTTATATTTTACACACCAACTTCCCTTACTGAATCAGGCGCGTTACACACTCATTTTACTATGTGCAACACAAACAATATTTTTTATAAAGGTCATATGTTGGGCTCATTTTCAGTTGCAAAATTGTAATTTCTACCGCAAACCGTTTTCATGGTGTGATGTCCAAAAAACCCTCTATATTTGCCATTGCTAAAAGTCCTCTTTTCCGCATCTTTCTGAAACGCTCTGTTTTTAGAGCCTGTCTATTTAAGCACCACTTTCTATTTTGTTGTATGCTTGAAAATTTGCATTTGAATTAAAAGGAGAAAATAATCAAATATGTGTAAATACTTTTTAATTATCCAGTTTATAATTGAAAATGTAATAAGAGAAAAGCCTTATTTCGATGTGTCACTTATAGTAAATATTTATTATATGGATTAACAGAAAATATGCTATATCGTCAAATGTATCGTTATCAGAATATGAAATGATCTATATCGGGATATGACATTTTGGTCATATTGCCCAGCCCTATTTTGCATAACAGATTACCTTCAATCTTTCTGAGTTGACTAGAAATATTTCCATATGGGCGCTTACCTGGTCCTGCAGGTCGTAGTCGTAACTGTCGTGCAGGAGAAGGCTGAGGACGTAGCGGGTGTAAATCATGGCATCAATCCCGCACTTCTCAAGCTCCTGGCCGAGCCAGCTTTGAACTGGACCCAGCGACTGGAGCAAGGACATCTCTGAGGCAGGCAAGGGGCCCACGAGGGGGAAGGGGCAAGAGAGGTTTTCAGGAGGAGGAGGAGGACCGTCGGAATCGGTGCTCACTGGACGCATGGGACCTCAGGTTTTGGCCCTTCTCAGGTGAAGCAGCATTGTGATGGGGTAGTTACTGTACGGTGGTCGGAGGAGAAGGGTACGGAGAGAAGACCAGGCAGAACCTTGGGAAGAGGGGGCAGTCACTCCAGCAGGACACACTGAAGGGGCTCTACATGGAGAGGCATGTAGGATGGTTTTTCTTTTATTTTTTATTGCTTTGAGCAAAAAAAGAGGATTTTACTCGTCAGGCATGGCTTCTGCTGCTGATGGATCTCAGCTGCTGAGCAAAACACAAGATGTGTTTGCGTCCTAGTCAGAAGGGTCCATTTTAGGGCTTCTTCTTACTTCACCGGCACAACCTGAAACAGAGCCATAATACAAATTGTCAATACCGAATGAAAGCATTTGAAAAAGAAATATATATAGTTAAAGACCCTATTCATTAACCACCGCCCAAGAGAGCCAAATAGCAAGAAACAAGACTTCTTTATATTTTATGAGGTCCCTGCTTTTAAGAAACTGAATTATATTTATTTTTAAAAACAAAGCAAGCAACAGGGGTATAAATGCTGTGACTCAGCATATCAGTTTAGTTCTGTATCCTGAAGGATGTTTTAGTGACAGTTCATTTATGGGCAGAGATATGTGTCAGTACAACTTGAATTCGAATTGATCGACTTGAATATGAATTGATCAACTTGCATTTGAATTATTGATACTTGAATTCAAATTTATACTCTTGAATATGAATTAATCAATTTGAATTTATTATACTTGAATCTGAATCAGTTAATATTCGAAATGACACATTCAAATAAAAGTTGTAAAATTCAAGTTTTCAAATTCAAGTAGAAAAAATTCAGATTCAAGTAGAGAAAATTCAGATTCAAGTAGAAATGTGCACATCCGGTTTCTTTGAGGAAGAGCAATTGAGTGCAGATCTCTGATAGTACAGCGTCCAGTGGGACAAACACAGCAGCGCTGATATATAGCGACAACATTGCGACCTCGAGTGTGATATTGCTTTTATACAGCAGTTATACAACTTATATTCACAAGTTAACTTTAAAATTAGATCTTTAATCATTTAAGATGGATGTATTTGCTTCCGCCAACACAAATAGTCCGACAACAGCAGTCGGAGCGCGTTGCTAAGCAACGTGTCAACAACTTGACGGGAATGAACTAGTCCTGACCTGCAGTGTTAACATTAACCACGGCGGCCCGATGTCCCGTAAAAATCACCCAATTAAAGGAATGGCGGGTCTTAATCTAGGTGGTTATAGGGTCCGCTGCTCAATCCAACCCCCTGCGCTTAATTTTCCAGAGTTTGAGTGTATTTCTGCCCGGGGGAAGTTATACAATGAAGTGGGAAAGCTAGGCTAGGCTAAAGCTATGCTGCGTCCAGATCGCGTCCTCTCGTATTATCCAGCAGCTTGAGTTTATCTCCACACACTATTGCTGTCTTCAGTAACGTGAGTGTGTAAGTGACTACCGCACGCTGTCTCTGTGTGTGTGTGTGTGTGGCTCCGCTGCCCTCTCAAAGGGGGAGACTCGCGCACAGCCAACCTGAGTCACACACGCACAGTTAACACAAGTGAAGCTCCGGCTCATCAGTGAGCCAGCGTCGTGATTTTGAGTCTGGTACAGAAATATTTTCGAGCAAGTTGCTAGGCAACGGCATTGTTTGGGGTCTGCGATCTGATAACTGTACGTGAAAAAAACACTACAATAAATAAGAGATGAAGATAAATACCTAACAACATTAGAGTTACTAAGTGAAATGAGTGATGCCAGTCTGATAGTGGAGATAGATCAGAACTGAGTGTGTACCACACACCACGCTCGTCCAGCTCAAATGATAGACAGCTGAGTGCTGTCTGATGAGCCGGACAGAGAGCGTCAGAGGAATCCTCCGCCTCAAAAAAGTGTGAAATAATGAATGAATAATCAACTAGAGCTTACCTAAAAATAAGTTTGCCATGTTACTGTTTATTGTATTCAGGATTTTAGCTCATTTGGACGCTGCTTTGACTGTCTGTTTTCATTGATATAGCCTGGCAATATTATAACTAGCTTACTTTCAGTTTCATTACTGAAGCATGAATAGTGTTCTAAAAGATACTTCGATTATAAAACAAGAGGTCCAAAACACAGTTGATGATTAAACAAACTCATTTTTGACTTTATATTTCCGGAACGTTAAATAACGGTCACCCGCTGGACGCTGTACTATCAGAGATCTGCACTCGATTGCTCTTCCTCAAAGAAACCGGATGTGCACATCTCTACTTGATCTGAATTCTCTCTACTTGAATCTGAATTTTTTTCTACTTGAATTTGAAAACATGAATTTTAGAACTTTTATTTGAATGTGTCATTTCGAATATTAACTGATTCAGATTCAAGTATAATAAATTCAAAATGATTAATTCATATTCAAGAGTATAAATTCGAATTCAAGTAGGGGAAGGTGGGGTGATTTGTGCATTTTGGAAGTTGCAAAACCCCTTGTTTCTAGAAAACCGTGGAAGAAATTGGAAATGTGACCACATATTTAAGAAGAGCCATCCATTTGACTCATCCTGTAAAGAAGGGAGACACAAGGAATAAGATATAAGCACATTTAAGCTCAAAAAACTGTGTTTTGCCTTTCAAAGTAAAATTTCCATGATCAAGGTTTTTTGATTATTGTGTCTGAACAATTATAGACACGTTTGAAAACATTTGACACATGTTTTAGTGCTTTGGTATGCTACACTTTGAGTCTATATAGTTAGCACAATGTCAACCCTAAATTGCTGCATCATGCCTATTATCCAAAATTCTGGGGATGGGGTGATTTGTGCGCAAGGGCCTGGGTGAGTTATAAGTAAGAAAGTAAGTAAAATGTATTTATAAAAGCACATTTATGACAGTTTGCACTGTCCAAAGTGCTGTACATAGTGCATTCAGTAGGTAAACAATGAAGGTAAAATAACAATAACCAAAATAAAAGACGTAAAGCCCATACATCCACATAAACACAGATAGTAGTGCAGAGGTAAGTAAGTAGTGCAGAGGTTAATGGGGAGGAAACACCAGGGTGTACATATGGGTTTTGAGCCTTGATTTAAAGGCAGAAATGTAGGGGGAATCACATTTGTCAGGTGGCAGTTGGTTCCACAAGCACGGAGCAACTAGTGCAAAGTACATTTCTGAGAGTTGTGCAGTGGCATGGCTGTATAGCTGGTCACCAAAAGAAAGTGATAGTCTACAGTAGCTCAGGAGAGAGTGACATCTCAATTCCACTTAACGACACCACTGATGAGAGTTCAGATGGCCAGAAAGATGATGATGGTGACTTTGTCATTGTGACACAAACGCACAAATCACCCCACTAGGGGTGATTTGTGGACAAGACACTTTTTCCGAAAGCTATATTTCTTAAACAGTTTATTCCAGATCCAAAGTTTTTATTGCCAGGGATGCACAACATCCTGAAATATATGTACATATTTGAGTTGGAGACATAACTGTCAAGGCCTCACTTTAAAATCACTTTGAGTAAAAAGTTGCACAAATCACCCCACCTTCCCCTATCAATAATTCAAATGCAAGTTGATCAATTCATATTCAAGTCGATCAATTCGAATTCAAGTTCTACTGACACATATCACTGCCCATATTCATAGCCCTTGCTTACCAGCAAGATAATAGGCTCCTGAGAGAGCGCACACACTCTTTAAATAACGCAGACAGGAGACACAATCAAGTGATAAACAGGTTAACAAAGTTACTGACCACACTTAAACCATGGTATTAAAGTGACCTATCCTATAATGTGAATATATCTCAAACATACAAGGAATTCAAATCTGTATGTGTCATTGAGTATTATAAACAAGATGCAAAACAAAAAAACTAAGTTTGCCAGGAGAAGTGGTTATTACCACAACATCTTGAAACACCTGAAGCATGGCTTTGTAATACTAAAAAAAGGAAGCACCACTTTACTCAGCCAACATTATTATCAAAAATAAATAATTAACAGCTAAATAGTTTTAATTGTGAGTAAAACAACTAAATATGTCCTATTATAGTGACCATGACAAACCTACCAGCCCCCAGCAGTTGAGGACTACTGTGTGGGTGACGGGCAGGGAAACGCTTGCTGTCAAGTGCATGTGTTTCATTTGGCAGCAGTAGATTAGGGAACCGACGTGAAGAGCAAATGGAGGCTGTACCGATTTGATTGGCTGGCCAGGCCGTCACTGAACAGCAGCATATTATAGGTTACCCGTCAAAAGGGAAAGATAAGAAGCTTTGCCCAATGCAACCATGCCATTTCGACAGTCATAACGCTTTCGTGGAACAACGTCGTGGCCGTTTATTAAATAGGAGATGGAAAACGGCTGAAAGGTTAGCTAGCTTCATCGTCAATAGCTAAATATGGCTGACCAGCGTCTACAACCCAGCTGTTTCTTGTATGCATTCAGTAGCCACCGGCAGCTAGCTCATGACTCCACTGCTCACACACTAACTATCATACAACAATTCCACACAATACACAATTATCTCTTTCACATCATACATCTTACTTTGTGTTGTCCGAAGGGTGACGGAAGAAGCTTATCGAGTCCCGCCCCCACATTTAACGTTACATTGCTGTGCTATCAAGTGCGGCAATTCAACTATAGCACAGCTACGAATGATATCAAAGTGTCATTGTTACTGGACCACATAAAGTCAGTGATTTCGTAACAGCTGAATTGCCATCTCACGTTAACGTTGCACTGACTTTCGGTATTAACGTCAGCTAGCGTCAACGCAGTCAATTGGCAAGGTTAGCTGGACCACCGACCTTTAGCTAATGAGCTAAGTTAGCCAAGTTAGCAGCTCGTCCCATATCATTCGGCAGTTTATTTTTATTATAACGTTTACCTCGCGTGCATTATTCAGGTGAGAAGGGGTACATTTAAGTTTAATTGATTTAATCGAGATGTCTCCCCGTCCCTATCAACACAAACGTTAGCTTGAACGTTGTAAGTGGGGCAGGTGAATGGAGGCTGCTTCAACACGGTGACATTAACGTTAGAGCCTTGACGGTTCCCCGTTAAGAAGTTAGCTACCAAACAGCAACACACGAAGGTTAGGCCATGACTAAACTTTCTGTCGGAAACGTATCAGCCAAAATGGCCAAAAGTCAATGGCAAGATTCAACAGTCTGATTCAAATTGAAACTAACGTTAGCTTTCACGTACGCTTGTTGTTGTGACCGAGGGGGAGGAGGAGCGGCTGCCCCGGTAGGCTTCCAGGACTGTCAGACGTTTTCCCTTCAAACATGTACGCCATATCGTCATACAGCGAAATAGAAAAGCTGACTAAACACGAAACACTTAACAGACAAAACACAACAGAGCGAGAAGGAAAGTCCTCGCCGGTCCGTTGGTTTACTTACCGGCCGTGGGCTGAAGTAAAGAGGAGCAGCGAAAGGGGAGCGGCTATTTCTCTCCCGCTGCCGTTCCGAGCTCGAGCTCTGGAATCCGCTGCGGTAGCATCGCGTATCATGGACGCCGACAGAAATGGCGCTGTTTTCACTTCCAGCGCTGCTACTACAGCAGCAAGGAAACTGGCGACATTCCGGCCCAAACGGGAGTCGGGTCGGTCCTAGGTGACACTCAACAGCTAGAGCCACAATGTCCGCCACCAAAAGACAGTTTCATTCAGTGAAGGACTACTGAATGCGCCACCCTCCGCGTTCGTATCTAGGCAACAAGGCAAACCTCTGCCGTCCTGTTCGTATAGGTTTGATTCCTCCGCTTGGGTATTGCATCAGAAGCCCAACAACTAGTACTTATAATTTGGACTAATAAAGTTAGACGATGAATGACACTGAGCCAATTAAACTTAGCACAAACATTTATATGAATAGGCTAGTTAAATCTTCTCTTCTGAGTTTAAGTTCAGCGGAATGTGTGAAATAGCATATAAAAGTTAGCCTATACCAAACCGCAACTGCCTGTAAAACCACTTCGATATTCCTTATGTCTGAATACACGCCTATAGCCTACACAATAGGCTGCAGTATGGTTTAATTCATTTCCATTTTATAGTAGGCCTATACCCTACCATGATTTTATGGTGATATTTTAAAACTGGCCTAAAATAAGTTTAGCTGTGCTTTATTACTCACCTAATTGACCTAGGCAAATTATTAGGCTAAATGAAAACACATTTCAACATTTCTCATTTCATTAAACTTTTTAGACCTCTTGCACAGATGGAACCATTATAGTTCCCCCTTGCAAAATTACAATTTTTTTTTAAATTCTATTAATGAAAATCTGAATTTAGATTTAAATTCATATTATTTTATTTAAGGTTTGATTCCTGTTTCTATGGAAATATTATTCACTTTCCTCCTGAATGATCTAGCTTGTTGCTAGAAAAAATAGTTTTCACACACACACAACTTGGAATTATTCTGCAAAAAGTAGTCAGTTAGTTAGAGGATAAGACAGCTCTTAACTAGACACAATACATTTACCACTGTCATGCCCCTGTTACTGTACCTCTATTAACGGCTCCTATGGCTATAACTGCCAGTACTATTTATAGTATCATACTTCTCAAGAGCAAAATTGTACAGTGAGATCTTGTAACTTGAACTGGCAACCCTCTCCTGCCTCTCAAGGCATCTGGGTTACTAGTACCCAGTGGTGTGTGTGTGTGTGTGTGTGTGTGTGTGTGTTTGTTGGTGCTCATAATACAGTATAACACTGACCACCTGCCCTATCCATATAGTGTGGCACACTTCATCTGCCCTCTGACCCCTGCGGTCATGACCTCTGGGGCAAGATGCTTCGAGGTGTATAATTCACCAGCTGTTTGCACTACTGCCACAACACAGACACAAATACACACAGAAACGCACAGCCCACGCTATGCTTCATTACCTCCTTTCTGTTACGAGATGTAATTAGCTTTAAGTGGCGTTATGTGCACAAGAAATGAAACAAAAAAGGGGAGAGTGTGTGTGTGTGTGTGCGTATCTGTGCGCGTGTGCATGTGTACTTAACAGCTGACAGTTGTAAATCCAATATCTGTAATTGTACTACAATGCCCAGGGTCCCTCTGGGGCAGTTATCGGACTAATATTGAGTTGTGATCTTTATCTGAAGCCAGAGCGCATGTTGCATGTCCCAGGGCCAAACACAAACTGACCCCCATGCAACAGGCCTGACAGGATCGACCAGGAAGTTGTGTGTGTGTTTTTTTCTTTTCACAATTGATATAGGCTACTGTACAATTACATTATATTCTAGATTCTCTGCTTAAATTTAACAGACACGTTACGAAGCTATGCAAGACTGTCAAGACCAACTTAAATTGCTTTTGCCTTATAAGACAATATACTGTATACCTCTTAAGGCAGCACAACAATTTATGCATGCCATGATATTTTCCCATTTGTCATATTGTATAATCATTTTGGGGTCAAGCCAACCAAACAATAATGACACCAATAAAATCATTATACAAACAAGCACTTAAAATAATGGATCAGAAACCTACTAGATGGCATCATTGCCAAATTTTAAAGAAACACAATTTACTGGGTTTTGACAGCTTTGTAAACTTTTAATTTTTAAAACTAATGTTCAAGTGTGTGAACAACCTTGCTCCAGAAATACTCTGCCAAATGATAAACACACTGGACAGTAGAATTAGAACTAGGGGTGCAACCAGCGGAAATTGTAGAACAGCGAAGCGCAAAACCACATTCGGACAATCATCCTTTGTAGTAATAGGCACTAAACTGTGGAATACACTACCATCAGAAATCAAAACATTGACAGAGCTTAAGGTTTTTAACACACAAGTAAAACAATGGTTGAAACTGAATAAACCCTGTGAACATTGACACGCACGCACATGGGCGCACGCACATACACACTTTAATCATTGTCCTTGTCTTTTGTTTTTTTCTTTATGTCTCCTGTTTTTGATGTCTTCTGTATTTTTATTCATGTGAACTTTTTAGGAAAGGCTTAATCATTAATCAGGGACAGGGGTTGCAAATTAGTCTCGACTATGAAACCTGTATGCATGGCATCTATTTTATATTTCATATGAGACAATGTACAATGCATTTGTCCCTGCTCAATAAACTTCTAAACAAATAAAAACATACTGAAAAACATTATTTTCATTAAGTTGTGCCGTCGCTGACACAATCAGCTTTGAAATTATAAGCAGAACATTTCTGTACTAGAGTTTGTCAGTACAAATGATGTTTTGTCTTTTCTTAGTGTTAGTTCTATCTGGCAAACTGTTATGTGTTTTTTGTCGCTGATGAAAATCAAATCAAACCATCGGCCCCCGAGCACGGTCACATGAACCAGCAGCGACTTCTCATTTTGCTCAGAGCAACATCTCAATCTGCAGCACTGCCCTTTGCTCCCACAGCTTTCTCCTTCGCCACCCAGTGTTAATTGCGAGTCAATTTGGAGCAGATGGCCCAGTTAACAGATGCCCCATAATCCTCCCTCCTCCCTGCAGGAAGGGGGTCAGGGAGGTGGGGGATGGGCTGGTGGTAAGAGGCCTCTATGGAGTGATTTCCACTCCACTGATGTGAATGCAAAATCTTTCACACAAAGCTGTAAGTACATTGCCATTCACCCTAATGGCAAGTTCACAATGCTGCCTGAGGGGAAGCTGGTTATCATCCAAGGGCATGGGTCAACGAGGTAAATCTTTTATTAGTCACAGCTCACAAGCTAAAACTAACTGCATGTGGTGCACTTTAAACTGCTACCTCTATACATTGTGCCTGTACGTGTCCTTACACAACCTCAAAAGTGTTTGCATATTTGTTTCACATCTTTGCAGAATTTCTCATTGTTACTTTTTTTTTTTTTTACAATTTAATTGGAATAATTCTTAATATAAAAAATCTTTATAATTGATGGATTTTATAACACCTGCACTGATATTTGGGAGAATAATAAGAAAAATATAGTGATTACTAAATGTGGTTGCACCATTATAAAAACCTAAAGAATATTTTAGCTCATAGCTACTGATATAGGCCTACCTAACATAACTTCTAAATATTGCAGTTCAAGTGAGAAAAAATAATAATTAAACCTCACTGTTGATTCTTGGTAAATGTAGGTATTGTTTTGTGTTAATTATAAATGCATGTTGACTCAGAAAAGAATGCCCAAGAAGATTAAATGGGAGGGACATATCAGATTATGCTTTTGTCATTGAACATTATTAGCATAATATTTTATTATGATATAGTAGTAGCCATGTCGTTTTATTTTTGTGAAGTGTATTTCAAACTTGAGCCAGTTTAGCTTGTTAAATCGCATTTTACCTGGTATGAGGTGAGATATATTGACTATATTTCAAGCCTATACTCCTCACTCAAAGCAGGCGATATATTAGCAGCCAACGTTAGCTATGTCCGTTAGCTCAGTTAGCTACATAACACTTTGTTACAGGGAACTCTTTTACTCTTCAGCCTTAAAGAACCATATTAGCGAGTTAACTTTAATTTGGTCAGTCAACTCAGTTAGCTACAAAGCCGTTATTTACAATAGGCTTACTTAGTAACATCGCCTTAGCTTTATGAGGTTATGTTTGTGTGGTGCCACTGATTAATCTCTACTTAGAAAACACAAGGTATAGGCTAAGTGTAAATGTAGATAATATGCAACTGGTCTGATTCCAGACCTCTTCATTACACAACTACACACATAATCACATCACTAACCCCTTTACGGATTAACAATTAGACTATTCCAGGAAGGATTTGGCACATAGCCTAACCATGAACTATTCTTAACTTAGTCCAGGACATTAAACAAAACATTTTATACAGATGATCTTTTGATTTCTTTTCTGAAACTGATTGTTCATCACCACCAGTATTCTGTCACCTACTGTCAGCATGGGAGGGACCGATGCCATTATTGTGGCCCCCTGTTAAATTGTTACACTTCTCACTGACAGTAATCCATTAACAGAATTTTAAATACGTCCCTATGAAGAGACCACTCACTGCTTGAGGCATTAAAAGTGACCAATCAGGATGTTTGGGGAAGTAACAAACCCACCCCAAACAAGGCCACATGACGTTGGTTCCTCTTTCTTGCCTTTAAAAGACCTGCTTCACCGGTTGGAATATGAAGGTGTATTGAACTCTGAGATCCTATGAAGTATAAATGTGCAAAAAAAAATTAAATCGGATCATCCTAGCCTGAGAAAAGGCAGAAATAGTGTTTTATGGTCTCACTGTCTAACCCTACATTTCTCTTTCTGTGACATCACAGAAAAAGAAATGTAGAGTTAGACAGTGAGACCATAAAACAGTCTTTTTATCAATGTGTGGACTGTGTATGCCTGCCTGCTCGCGTACGTGTGTGTGTGTGTGTGTGTGTGTGTGTGTGTGTGTGTGTGCGCGTGCGTGTGTGCAATCTCACTCAGAATATGTTTCCTGTGCCAACAGTTGAGCAATGCTTCCGCTGGCCCTCAGCCAGTATGCCATACCTCACCTCAGGTATTTTTCAAGAAAAGAATGAAAACAAACATTGGACTGACTGCTCTGAAACAAAATATAGAGGTGTATGTATTTCACTTGCAGTGCTGACAATCTCCTCTTGTTTGTATTTTTTTTGTTTTTTTATGGCCAGTTACTGTAATCATGCTGTGTCTTGCAAAAGATAACCAAGCTACAAACTTTTATTAAAACAATAAGAAGGGAATGGGTGCAGTTCTGTGACAGGCCGAGGGTGAATTTTAATATGATTAAGTTTAAGAGTGGATCGAGGCATTGGGTTTTCATGCATTCCTTTGCAATTCCCCACTTCTTTGCTCCCGGTGACTGTGGTGGTGCAGGGGTACATAATGTCTTTTCTGTCTCTGTGTTTCACATGATTCTTATTCAATTCTGATCAGCAGAGGTCTTCCTTTGAAGGCTACATGCCTTAAAAAAAAAAAAAAAAAATCTAGGGTTATTATTAACACAGATCTGATGCCTTTTGTCTCCCCAGTGGAAGCGTTAAGTAACATGCTTCATGTACGTCGTGGTATATAAGGCTGGTTCCACTGCACTTGGTCAAATTTAGCTTTTTTTCAATAAACACCTTACTACTTCAGCAAAGCATTGTCACGTATTCAAAACATTCAACCTTTTTCGATAGGATCTTTGAGCCCTTTCAACCCTTTTTTTTTCTTTTTGTGCACAAATTGAAAATGCGAAAGACATTGTTCGCCAGTGTTTTACATCATTTTCATGGTTAATGTGAAATTTCTGTTGGGACGTGGAAGAAGATATACAGTAGGCTACATTGACACTGTTTCTTTAGACGATACATTTTAACAAAACTTTTCATTCTTTTTAAATTATAGATATATAAAAAGTAGATCAGGATAGAAAAGAATGTAAGGATATACTCTAAAGAAAATCCTATCATAGGGTGATAATCATTGTTATCTCTGTTGGGTAGATCTCATTAACACATGATCTACATAGGCTGATTTCCTGACTCAATTACTACCCCAGCAGAGAGTTCAATGAGTAAGTCAATGGAGACGGATCAATCAGTCTGATGGGGTCGTAGGTCTCTGCCTCAAGTAAACATAACCCCAGGCTCTTAAAGCGGTATTTAAACACCTTCCATCATTGCAACAGGATTACCAACTAACAATTTCCTCATTGTAAAACAATTGCAAGTAGGCACTCAAACACGTGTATCGTAATCCTTCATTGGGGTGATAATTGACTGTGAGTCAATCGGAGATGGCCTATGATTGTTTTATAATGATCTGAACCCTGGGGATCACCCAGGGACAATGGGAGCCTTGGAGGATTTATTTTGGAACTGAAGGCTTTAGTTTAGTCAAAGGTGCTACAAGGAATTTTTTAATATTTCTGAAACAGTCTAATTTTCTGAGACCATTGGTACAAATAATGCTGTTTTTATATAGTTTTTCTTAATGCTTTTCCTCATGGGTACGCTTTCCCAAGGAACTACAGCCATGGCAAAAACACTTCTGCTTTTGTCCAAAGGGGGTGCAAGAATTTAAACAAACTGAAAGTTCCTTGGAGCACCTTTAAGTTGAATTTTATTTTGCATATAAACAATATAAAAGACACAGTGATACAACATAAAAGGTAGGCCTGTGTGTGTGTGTGTGTGTGTGTGTGTGTGTGTGTGTGTGTGTGTGTGTGTGTGTGTGTGTGTGTGTGTGTGTGTGTGTGTGTGTGTGTGTGTTGGTGCTCATAATACATACAACCCCTACAGGCTTGCAGAAAATAAAATTGAATATTAAGAATACAAAAGAATGGAATGGCTTCCAATGAATTCCAGTGCTGGCTGGATGACACGGATGCGAGCCTGAGATTATAGTCTTCTGACAATGTAAATGTGTCTGCGCCCAATGATCTCTCTAGAGCCCGCTGAGTGACGACATAGCAGACATAGCAGGACAAAGTCTCCTTGTCATGTGTTTGAGTGCGCGTGTGTCTTAGGGAGTGTATGGGAGACAGACACAGAGGGCAGGCCTGTTTGCACCAGGAGAAAGCAGAAAACATTGCTAGTTTTACTTCCGTCACACAAGCAAGTGGCTGTAAAAGCAAGAAAAAAAAATTGCATTAAATCATGCGGTCACAGTCTATCCACAGAGAAGCCTGTTATCAGCCCGGTACAGGCATGAATGGGCTCTCAATGCAAATAGCAAAGGCCTGTGTGAGCCCTTCTCTGAACCTGTCTACTGTCTGCAGACGGTGAATGATTACTGATAGCGGGTTCAACGTGCTGCACTCACAAAGGGCGCCCAGTCGCACAGGGCTCGGACAGAAGCTCTGTAGCCTCTGTCTGTTTGCTCTCTTTGATATGGATCTGTCTGACAAACAAAAACTCTTTAAGAAATGTTAGTTTCAAAGGAGCCGAAAGCAGCAGTGCATTGATGCAAATTTTCATTTGGAAAATATAAAGGAAAGCATGGTTTTGGGAAATGCACTTCTTTGCCATGCCGAAACATTGGAAATGAAGGGAAAGTGTGAAAACGTGTATCTAAACAACTGTTTTAGGGCACACTCACATAGGCCAAGCTGCCCGGTACCGTGCCAAAGCACGATTGTCCCACCTCCCCAATTCGCCACCGGCCTAAACTCACATTGCTCAAGGCCCAACCAGTCCTGAGCATGATAACCTCTTGTACATGTGTCATCAAGTTGTAAGAAGACACGCGTTTATTGACATTTGCACGATGCGTCTTTTTGTTTTGTAAACGCATGTTTTAACCAATTGCTTTTTTAAATATTTTCATCTGGCCAAACATTCCACCTCTGCATCAGACCAACGCAAAGCCTTCTGCGCCATTTTAAATGTTCATCCATCCAAACAAATGATTTGCAAAAACAATGTTATATGGACGATCACAGCTGACCTATAGAATTGTTCAAAGTATTATGCTCGGAATGCTTGGAATTAAAATGAGTCACCCCAGGTTAGATGATCTAATCTTCGATGCCTTATCAAAATCTTAATTGATCTTGTCTAATCTTGAACTGTAATAGGCTTTCCTTGGCTGCCCGTAGGCAAAGGTACACGCATGTCACTTGTATAAAGTATGTTTGAAATTTGTTTCTATTATGCTCCTATCCTTAACCCAGCTCCTCCCGACATGAGAGCTTCAGATTTGGAAGTTGAAACTTTGATAGATCCGAAAAAGATGTTCATTCCTTTATAGGCCTGCATGAATACACATGTGGCACATTTAAATCTACAGTGTGTAACCTTTTCCTAAAAATGAATGTCGGTTACCTTTAATCCATCGCCAAACGAGTTGACACAAAGTTGATTACACCTATCAGCTCAACAAAACTCTCGGTATTTCTCAGTATGGCAGCGTTTACAAACATGGCGTCACTCCCCGACAATGGCGCAGGAGCTCAGAAAAATCCCAAGAAGCACCAAATACATTTTTGATTTGTTGATTCTACTGCTAAGAAAACACCTGGACGTACAGCAGAAGGTATAAAATCCATGCGCGATCACCGAAGGCTTAGGCCTACCTCACGTAAATGCGCCGACAGTGTTGTAGTTATTACTCAGAATTCCTCATGGTGGGTGAAAGAAGTTAAGCACTAGTTATAAAGGTTCGCTTCTATGATTATCATTGTCATAAATATTGAATTGGTGGAGCAGATAAACTGTGACCCTAGACAGAATCCTACACAAGGACCATGTGGCGCCATAAACTTGCTGCTTATCATACGGTATGTGTAGGTCAAAGGTAAACTGACTAGTTACTAGACTGTCTTGTAGGAGCGAGGCGGTATGTGTTTATTTCCCCCCTCGCTATCAGACTTCAAGAGCTTCTCGGTTACATCGATAAAGTCAAAAAACGCATTGTCTTTCAAAGGCTCATCTGCGTTCCGAAATCAGTCGTCAGGCCTGGAGACAGGGGTTTAGTCTTCAAAGCAGACAGACACATACCAGCATACAGTATGACAGAAACAACCTCTGTGACACCACTTTGAATGGTATGCTTGGTATGACAGGAACTCCCTCATATGTCGTATTAAGCCCTGCATGGCGCGTGTTAGCGTGTTAGCCGCAGCACACACACACAGTCAACAGGTCGTTCTCGTGCGGACAGGTTTTAAAGATATTTTTGGCAAACGGTCTCTCTATTTGAGAATGAACACACGAGTAATTCCAGACAGTCATGGATATAATTATAAAGACTGACTCAGCAACTATTTCTGGTACAGAGATGTGTCTCTCACGTGGTTTGGACTGTGCAGTGTGCCTGAGCTAGCGTTAGCATGAAAGGGCAAGAAACAGCAGTGGAAACAAACATGAATGGAATTAGGGCTAACGTCACAATTTAACAGAAACTGAGATGCTTTTTCTTATAGTACTTTGTGTGTGTGTGTGTGTGTGTGTGTGTGTGTGTGTGTGTGTGTGTGTGTGTGTGTGTGTGTATCATTGGCGTCACTAAGAGTTTGTTGTGTCATAATACTATATAGTGGTGGTTATATTCCCACAATCAACTTTGTAGACTTCAGGAAGGCCTTCGACAGTGTCCACCGAAAACACCCTCTGGAAGATACTGCACTACTATGGAATACCATCAAAGATCATCTCAGATCTTGACTTCGCTGACAATCTTGCTCTCCTTCCAACCAACCAGTACAACATACAGGCTAAAACGGATACATGAGGAGAATGGAAGTGTTCCATAATGGATGCCTCCGACGAATATGCCAGATCTTTAGGCCTAATAAGATCTCCAACAATGACCTTCACAAAAAAAAACAGGAAGCTGGAGCATCACCAAGGAGATAATACGCACAGAAGCTTGAGATGGCTAGGACATGTGTTGAGGATGGAGCAGGACCGCATCACAAAAGTCGCCTTAAGATGGACACCACCAGGCAAAAGAACTTCTGTCTCGTAGGGGACGAAGAGGAGTAAGTAAGTAAGTAAGTATATTCCCACAATAGATTAGTTCTGATGTTGGTAAGTTAGAATTGGACATCAATTTAAGGATAGCCCCTTGAGATGCAGCCTCTTATTATCGAGAGGTGCCTATAGACACAGATAGAAAATTATACAACACGTACATACAAGAGAAACAAAAATACATGATACATACTGTTACGGGCACGTTATAGGGTCAATTCCTAAATGGTTTGTATTATTTTGTTTACTAGGGCTGATTGTTGAGATGCTGTAGCTTATGAGTGTTATGTTAGTGACTACACTTCCCAGCACCTTGGCACCAGGATGTGACATCAAGCACACGGACTGTTTGATGATTGGCAGTAGGCTAGATACAAGAGAAACCAAATGACATAATACATGCCATTGCTAATACAAACAATCTAGTGCAAATAAATGTATACGATATAAATGACACGGGTTGATTCATTAGAATTAAATGTCTCATGAAGCATCTCATTTGTGTCACAGGCAAGATGAATGCAATTTGGTCGACTGTAACCCCTCTGTCCACCCTGTCCGGGCTGGTGGTTGAGTTTATTGAAGTGGATCATTAAAACAAGTCCGATCAATGGTGCATAATTATTTCGAAATGTGTTTAAAAGTAGTTAAACACAGTTTGCAGACTTCCACTTTTAAAATCTTCATTCCCCCTCCCTAAATTTTACAAAATATAACCTCCCTTTTCCTATCAAGCAGCACATACTTGGAATACTATACCCACAGAACTAAGGAACATTACATAACTCAAATCCTTCTCCAAAATCTATAAAAAACTGGTTACTGACGAATCAAATATGCGTCCATAATCATCTGGGATAGTGTGTTCGTCTTTGTGTTTACTAATTGTGTTTGTGTCTGAGTTTATGCTCCTTGTCTGTGTGCCCTTGTTTGTGCTTATGTGTTTTTGTCTGCATTCATGCCACTTGAATGCTCCTTGTCCGTGCTTTTTCTCTCGTCTTTTCTTTCTTTAAATGCTTATGTGTTTTAATCGTGCTATATGTTCATGCACTGTTATCTGTGTCTGTACGCTACTTGCTTCATATTTTTCACACACCACCAACCTGTTATGTGCTGGAAAAATGATTGTGTCATTTTACTTGTCTGTGCTTGTGTCATTTTGTTTTTGTGCTAATGTGTTGTATTTTTGTACTCTTCTTTTCTTAATGTTTCTTTTAAGCTATCTACCTGCCAGGGACTGCAGGTGAAAATTAACCTGCATGACTAAATCTGTCACATTTACATGTTGAAACTTTGGTGCTCATGTTTATAAATGTGCGCTGTCCCTTCTAAAGAAATCTAATTAAAGCAGCTTTAATGTGCTCAATCCTTTGGGAGCATTTGGTGTTTTATTTATTTTAGTGAGGCTATATTCCTCTTGATGATCACAATCTAAAGGTAATATTTTACCCATGTTTATACATACATATTGATGACTAGGCGTCACAAGCCGAAACTAAGTGAACATAATTAATATAAACAACTAAATGGGTCAGACAGTCATTTGTCGTAACACCCAGTGTCCCTATGAGACCTGCAGGGTGATAGAACAACACACCAAGAGCCCACACGCCACACACACACGCACACACCCACACATTGGGTTAGGGTTTCCAGACAAAGA